>MU183767.1:0-48579 GCA_016904865.1 Pissodes strobi
TAAAGTCCTTAATAAAACATTAATTATGAATTCCCGGTGAGATAAACATGAATCACCTTCAAACCAGCTTATTCAGGCAATAATTGATTTTTTGTTTTAAAAATGAATAGTACATTGGACATCTCTATGCTTTGCTGTATTGAAAGCCATCTAAGTGGCTTTAGCATCAAATTAATGGGAGTATAATGTGTACAGAACAATATAATGCGCATAGCTTTATTTCGTAGCAACTGGAGTCTTTGTATATCAGCCTTTTTACCTGATATCAACCATGAAAAACAGTAATTGAAATGCAGATATATAATGGTATTATATATAAGAACACGACTCCAGTGACTAAGAATCTCAGCTATTCTCCTAAAAAATTCTATCTTTTCCAATTTTTTTTCTAATATGATCTACATGTAACGAAAAATTAAGCTGAGAATCCAAGACTACCCCTAAATATTACTAGATGCATTTTCAAATAGGCTATTAGATATCTATCTTATTCCAATAATTATTTTCTAGAAATCTATTACAATTCTGCTTAGAGCCAAAAAACCATGTACTTTGTCTTTTTTTTTAACCTAAGCCTATTTACACACAACGAGTTATAACGGATGTCAAGTTTTGATTTCGTAGTAGGTATCTACTACCTGATTAAAATCCTTCCCGCAAACACAGATCAACATATCGTCCACAAACAAACTTAGAAATGTATAATTTAAAACTCGGTCTAGGTCATTGACATATAGCACAAACAAAAGGGGGCTCAGAACACTGCCCTGCGGCACCTCGATCTCACTATCAAACGGATTTGAGGACACATTATTCACTCTAGTCACATGGGAGCGATCCTCCAGGTGATCAGTGAACCAAAAAAGTGCACTGTTTGTAATTCCATAGGCCTGTAGTTTGTGGATAAGTCTTCTCCTATTGATGAAGGTGAAGTAAAGAGTACCCAAGTACACAAAAAGCAGTCTTTAAAAATTTTACTGCTCAGATTTCTTGAACCACATTTAATGGGAAAATATTTGGCACCAATGATGAAGACATACTTTGTAGGCACAGCGATCAAAGAAGGCTTTCTCGCCCAGGGGATGTTCCTTTACAAATTGATGCTCTCAAAATAGACGTTATCTGAAACAAATTAAAATCTAATGTAATTTTGACTTAGTTTGTAAAGAATTTGTTTGTCAAAAACTGAAACAATTAAAAAAATACAAATGTGGAACAACCCAAAAAAGTAAATTAAAGAAATCTAAACGCGCGTGCTTTAAAAGTGCTCTTATACACTTATATCATAATATTAATTAAATTCAATATTCATTCCATACATTTGTCATCCTTCCTTATACATGCCTATGAATCAATTAATTAACTATTCA
This sequence comes from Pissodes strobi, assembly GCA_016904865.1. Lineage (NCBI taxonomy): Eukaryota > Metazoa > Arthropoda > Insecta > Coleoptera > Curculionidae > Pissodes > Pissodes strobi. The sequence continues at coordinate 1,371 of MU183767.1, forward strand.
AAACTGTTCATAGACACCTAGACGTGCAACATCAACTATGTACTTACGTACAAAATAAACGTTAATATGAGAAAGCATACTGATGGATATAAAAAAGTAAATGTAAAGATTTACCCTATCCCTATCTACATATATATGATTATTATAAAAATATTCATCGTATTTAATTAAACCTGTTCTGTTTATTAAACTTCGAAACTGCTATTGCAATACTCTGATTTCCGACAAAAACTACAAAACAAAGGAACTGGGTACTTTTGTACTTACCTAGAAAAAAAACGTAGATAGATAATCGCAGTTTACTCAGCCCAAAATTAATCGTTACAACCCAAACACAAACATTTTACAAAGTAAAGCTTGTTCAACTTGAACAATGGCGGAAAATATAAAAATAAACAATGAGATATTCGGAATTATTACGAACACTGGTCCACGCGGCTCCACGCTCCACTCCGCGCCGCCAGGTAACAGCCCTTGGGAATGCACCAATAGAAATGTAGGAGCTCCCTCCTTGCAACGTTTCTCGTAGGACGCGTAGTAATTTCTTGAAATTCGTCAATGGGCACATTTCAGGCCGGACGCCATCTAGGGATGAGACCCTTTTTCACTTCGAGGTTGAATAACTATTCCCTATATAAACAAAGGCTGAAGTTTCCGTACAATTGTACTGAATTCAGTAAAATATTGGTTCGTTTAGTACACAGTTACTACATTTAAAAATTCATCTTATTCAGTACGAAAATGGATAATCCAAAGATTTTTAAAAAATGATAAAATTACACTACACTTCAAACGCAAAATCAACTTAAAACAAATTTTAACGATAACTGGAACCATCTATGATGAGTCAGATGGTGACACCAACGAAACAGCCAATCAGGAAGAATCCTTCAAAAATTTAGATGAGGATCAGAGTATCTGAAGTCTGAGGCCAGTTCCTAATCGGAAAATCAGCAAAATGCATGATGTCAAATACAAAGAGAATTGGAACATAACATATTTTATAGTGTATAATTAGCATAAAGTTTCATATTATATGCTATTTCGTTTTAGGAATTAATTATTACTGATGTGGTATTTATTGAGGTCAAAAAGCATATTTCCCTTAAATTCAGTACATTTTGACTAAGTTTACAGTACATCTTTAAAAGCTGCTCCCTGTCAAGTTTATTTTAATAACCTTAGCTTGGCTCCCTGTTTAGATTTAGGATTTAGCGTCATTATGGAAACCCTGATCCTCCTGTGGAAAGTCCTTTTTGTGTTAATGATTTGGTCACAAACGAATCTAATTAGTACTAAAATCAAAAACCACATTGGCACAGTAAAACGAAAGTAGCAAGATTATTATATTGGTAAATTTGCATCCTACTCTGATCTCGAAGGAAGGCCGCCGCGTCATGGGCATACTTAACTTAATCACCTGGCCTGGCAACACTGCATGAGTGGATGTGGCTCGTTTGGCTCCAATGAAGTATAAAAAACACTTATATTTACATCGTCATGAATTATTACCATAAAATCTTCAATTAGCACATCACACATTTGAGACTTTAACAATTCAATTCAAAATTGAATGAAATACTTAACATGCGAGGTGAGGTAATAAATTGTTACTCTTCATTTATTAATCTTAAGCCGCCTTGACAAACTTTTATCAAAATATTTGACCAAAAGGCAAGCCCTTCTGATTTAGAGGTATTGTCCCAAGATATGGCAACACTGAGGGATGGCTGTCGCGAGAAGCAAGCATAAACATTTCGTTTTATTCTTATTGGCAGTTCTAAGCGTGTAATACTTAATCAGTTTGTTTACTAATAATTCCAGGGCTAACAAAAAAAGTGACATTCAAAACGGCTTTGGAGCCAATAGAAATAAAAATAGAAAGTACTTTTCATTTGAGACAAAAAATCTCCATAAAATTAGTTTCGACGAAAATACACTTATTTTAGTTTTTGACCAATGAAATTGCGATATCATAAGCTGTTCATCAGTGTTGTTAGAGCATTGGCAACTTCCATAAATAGCCAGGTGGTAACTACTAGTTTATCCCTCTCAAAGGAGGAACCCGATGCACCACTGACAAATTTAAAAAAATAATTTATTTCAATAAATACAATAGTATTTATTTAACATTTTTTAACCTTAACATTGGATATAAAACTCTTATTTAGACAGTCTCCTGTACAGGAGGTTCGTAACCCTCCGGCCTGTCTACTTTAGCTCCTGGATCGCCGGATCCTTCTCCCGATCCTTTGGAGTCACCGTGAAGTTCCAAAAGCTTGGAAAGCTCATAACGGGGCTTCTTAAGAACCTGGAACAAAATATAGGCAAACGCTTAATATTTTTAAAACTGGAAAACTATTGATTTTGGCACACAGTGCGCTTGTGCTAATCAGAGTTTTGAATTTTGCGTCGTTAGGGAACAAGAAGGTATCTTCATAGTTATATCAAAGCGAGCTGAGTGTCTCATCATTCAAACACAATTATTTTTGTACTGGTGCCTAAAATTACCAAAAATGCCTACCTTTACTTTACGAATGAAAACATCGTGTAGGGGGTAGATTCCTTGACAGGACTTTTCAATATCCTTCGCTATACTGTCAGGCAACAGTTTGTTAACCACTTCCTTAAGGTCCGAGCCTTGGATGTCTCGGGTGATTATGTCGACCATCTTTTTACGGATTTGTCTGATCTGAAATTCAAAGAGACCATATGTAAATTGCACGCAAGATGAACCAATTTATGATAATACAAATTATTCATTGTTTATCAGAGTTTGATATTTGCGTCGTTAGGGAACAAGAAGTTATCTTCATGTATGTTTCAAAGCGAGCTGAGTGTCTCATCATATAAGAATGTTTTCATATGTTTATTTAATACTAAAGTTGTTAAATTGTTTTGTGAATGATCTGCGATAAAGCGTGTGCGATATTTAACAAACACTGCCACGAAAATACCTTGGGGGACTGGTGAAATATAACAAAGCTGTATCACAAACCTACCATTCTAAAATAATGCTTTCATAACTCATTCAAAGAAAAATTATATTTTCGTACTTCAGACAGAAATCTATGTCATGCTTCAATGTGCCATTAGAAATAAACATGACATTATAAAGGCGACCTTAAAGTACAATATAAAAAAATTTACAATTTACAGCTAAATGATCAAAATCGCATCGAAACGCAAGTATAATCGAGACCTTCGGAACAATCAATAGGAAATAGGAAAAATAAATAGACAATAGACAAGATATAAACGTTAACGTCAATAAGCGCGTTCTTTTGGAAACTTTGGTCAATTGGTAACAAAAAGTCCTCAAATTGTTCCCCCAGAATTGCACGAAACTTGCAATAAAAATCGAACCGGATCGATTTTGTGCAATGTCTTGAACTGGCAAGAGATTTCTGTATTGCGCATGCCTTTGTTCAACAGTATTGCCTATTGCAATTGCGAACTTTAAAACGGGCTTTACAAAGAACCAATCAGTCTCGCTTAAGACATTAAAAAGTTTATTTGTACCAACTGCTGTTATTATTTCACAGAAACTTGTTTCAGGCTTTTAAGAGTCAGAAGTTTTTTTTTAAGTCAGTTATATTTATTTTCACTGAAAGTACTGCATCAATAACTGCAGTTTTAAAATTTAAAATGCTCATAAAATGAACAGACATTGTCAAGGCATGCAGTTTGTCTAGTATTACCAAAGATTTGATGAGTGAATTCATAAGAAGTTTTGCTCTATGGTGTTATTGAAATTAAAATTTATATTAAAATCACTGGTGACAACTGCATACCTTGAACAACCAGTTAAAATCTCTAAAATCGCACACATACTATTTAAAAACAATATAAAATCATCACCCGGTGAACGGTACAGAGCTAAAATTACGAGGTTCACATTGCTCATCTCAACAGCAGCAAATTCACATGACATTTCCGTCGAGTGTCTATTCAAATCTTCTCTTGTGCAGCCTCCAGTGTCATTCTGACCAAAATTGCTACACCCCCATGTATATGTTGTTTTCTAGAGAAGTTTGATACCACAGAAAAGCCAGGCATTAAAAAGATAATGTCTCCTCATGTGACATAACACAAAACATTGTAAGGTTCTTGAGCATTTTCTAGAAATACCTCAATTTCTCCAATTTTATTCCTTATTGAACATGCATTCTGGTGGAGGATGGTTAGGCTTGAACTTGAAGTTTCTCCATTGGATTTTCCCTGAACACTGGGCATCATGGAAGATGGAGAAAATAGTTAATTACAATTCCCTAACCCCATAGGTTCAGGGACATGACTGCTTGTTTTGCTTCAACTGGTACTTCTAATTTAAAACTACTTTTGAACTTGTCTTTTCTTGTTTTTACTTATTTATTTATTTATATATATTTAACGTATACACATTTACAGGATATTTACACATAAGCAACCTATTCTATTAACTGGGTTGTACATAAAGTAGGGAGTTCGACATTGAGTTAGATGCAATAGAGAAATATTACGTGTTCTATAGGCAGGAACATGCACATTCAATGCAGTGAGGCATTCGGGACTAGAAATATGATTATTTAATATTTTAAATATAAAGCAAACATCATAATACTCTCTTCTGCATTTTAAAGTGTGGATATTTAAATAGGACATTGTTTGTGTAATTGAAAGATCAATTCCCCTTCCACTCAGCTTATACCTGGCAAATTTAATAAATCTAAGTTGAATACCTTCAAGGCATTCAATGTAGACCTGGAAAAAGGGTGACCAAACAACATTGGAGAATTCCATTATTGATCAGACAAAGCTAATGTAAAGAATTTTAAGTGTATTTACATCCGTAAAATCTTGGCAAACTCTCTTTACAAAGCCCAGCATTTTGTTTGCATGACCAATAGTTTTCTCATAGTGTTCAGTAAATGAAAGTTTACTGTCCAAGTAGACACCCAAATCCTTGACAACAGACACTTCCTTTAAAAGCACGCCATTTACATTATAGAATAATGAGGTTTCAGTCCTCAATCTCCTAAATCGAATAGAAAAACATTTGTCAGAATTTAAACACATACCGTTAATAACACATCACTTACATATTTCATTTAAGTCACTCTGAAGAATGATTTGATCGTACAAAGACGAGATTTTAGTAAATATTTTGAGATCATCTGCAAATAACAGGAAATTAGATTTTATTGAGGCACCTATATCATCAATAAAAAGATTGAATAGCAAAGGACCCAGATGGGAGTCCTGTGGTACTCCTGAAGTAGCAGAAAATTCGTCAGATAAGTAGCCTTCCACCCTAACCTGCTGATAACGGTCCGAGAGGTAGAACTCGAGCCATAATAATAATGAACCCGAGATACCATATGCAGACAACTTAAACAACAGTAGGGAGTGATTGACTTTATCAAAAGCCTTGCTAAAGTCCATGTAGATAGCATGAACTTCAGCTCCAGCTGCCATGGTACTAGAAATAAAGTTGGTGTAAAGATATAGGTTTGTATCCACTGACCGCCCCAATATGAAACCATGCTGTTGCGATATTAGTAATTTTTCATAAACATTACTGAGTTTAAGCTCTATACAGTGTTCAAATAATTTAGGAATTGTTGACAATATACTTACAGGCCTATAATTGCGAATGTCGCCTCTATCACCTGATTTAAAAATGGGCTTTAAATAGGATTTTTTCCACACCAGAGGAAATAGTTATTAAAAATTAGAAAACTATGGAATAAGAGGTAATGCCAAAAAATGGTTTTCCTCATATATTGACAACAGAAGGCAAATAGTGACAGTCACTAAAGATGGGAAAACTGGGTACTCAGAAATTTTGTACAATAATATAGGAATAGTACAGGGTAGTATTTTGGGGCCGATACTGTTCATTGTCTTTATTAACGACTTGTGCCTGTTGTTGAATTCCTGTAGTCAAAATATTGTTAAATATGCAGACGATACAAACTTAATTGTTGGTAATAAAACACTACAAGAATTGGAAAACAAAGCTGAGGAATTCTTTAATAAGGTTACAGAGTGGTTCTGTATGGATAGATTGATTTTGAATGGAGAAAAAACAAATATTTTGTTGTTTAAAACAAAGCAGTCTAACATACCCAGACCACTACAAATTGAGTTAAACAGCCACAACCTGGATGTGAGTGAAAATGCGAAATTGTTAGGAATTTATATTAATGAGCATCTGGATTGGTCCTATCACATAACACAAGTAATTAAAAAACTTAACTCGATTTGCTATAGTATTAGGGTGGTTAGTAGATATATTAATGAAAACTTTCTGAAAATATTGTATTTTGCAAATTTCGAATCAGTACTGAAATATGGAATTATTTTCTGGGGAAGGGACAGCATGTTGCAAAATGTTTTTGTAATTCAGAAAAGATTAGTTAGAATTAATAAAAAAATGGACTATCTCCAGAGCTGTAGATCAGTATTTAAAAGGATGGGGATTATGACTACCTATGCACTATACATATACGAATGTCTAATATTTTTCTTTTGCAATAAATACCTTTTTGATGCTAAAACAGGCCAGTATTATAACACAAGAACATTAAATTTTAAATATCCAACTCATAGGCTCTCGCTCACAGAAAAGGCTCCTCATTATATGTGTGTAAAATTATATAATGCTCTCCCTATCCAGATAAAGGGTATTGAGTCGGTTAAAAAATTTAAACTGTCTGTTAAAAATTTATTGGTGAATCTAGAACCCTATTGTCTAAAGGATTTTTGTACGGATTTGTAAAGGTGTTCTGTGACACTTGACTTCATTTCATTTCATGTTCATTGTGAAATTTGTAATGTGATTTGAAATAAAGAGTTTATTATTATTATTATTATTATTATTACTCCAGATCTTAGAGATTGGCTAAAAAGCAAGTATAGGAGAATATATAAAGAGAAAGCACAGTACTTAAGGACAGAAGGAGGAACGCCATCAGGTCCCATCGGCTTATTTAGGTCAAGTTCTCGTAAGGCCTCTTCTATATCTGAGTATGGGTCGAAAATAGGAGTAAATGTTGAGTCAAAGTCATCTGAGTGACGACTATAAACAGAAGCAAAGTATTCTGCAAAAAGATCAGAAATGCCCTCCCCACTATCAGCCGTACTGTCATCTAACCTCATAAGTTTAGGACATTCACCAGTGTCCTTTTTGGATTTTACGAAATTCCAAAAATATTTAGGATTAACAGTAATAGAGTTCTCCGCATGTCTAATGTAGCAGTTATAGTCAAGTTTAGTCAACGTCCTACATTGGTATCTCAATTTCGAAGAAACATTATAATCAACACATTGCTGGGACTGCCTAAACTTTTTATGAGCTTGTTTCTTTTTAAAAATTAACTTTAATTTATTAGAAAACCAGGTGGGAAAGTTACTATCGACAGTTTGCTTAAATCCTTCATACAGAACATCATAAACTTTCTTTCAGAAGAATTAATATTTACAGACATTACAGAATTCCAGTCTATAGAAGAAAAATAGGTATTTAACATATGATAATCAGCATTTTTAAAGTCAAAATGCCAAACACAATTAGATTCAAGCTTCTAAATGTTATGAATAGGTACGGAAATTTCCAAAGCAGGATGATGACAGTCAGTGCTGACCAATCCATCGCATTGAATTACAGTTTCCACATTAAAGTTACAAAAACACAAATCCAAAATTATGTTATTGTTATTTCTCACCCCGTTATACTGCGCAAGTCCAAAAAAGGCCATATCACACAAAATGACCTCATTCGCGCTCCCCACTTTGGTCGGAAGAAGACCTACATAATCTGCGGGAGATTATAAGCCCCAATGATTATAACGTTTTCAAATTGGTTACAGGCCCTTTCCACCGATGCAATGTGAGCAGCATACGTCGAAGAATTCATTCCAGGAGGAATATATACAGTCCCAAAACAGTAGTTGGTCCCTCCCAGTTGAACAGCTACCCATATTTTCTCCACAGTAGGATCCTCAATTTGCAGCAAACGAGATTTAAAGTCATCTCTTATAGCAATAAGAACTCCATCACCGCGCTTTTTCGCACTGTTTTTACTGTTTCTATCATTCCGATAAACTATATAACAATTAGAAAGAAGCTCCGAATCATTAATATTACAGTCCAGCCATGTTTCCGTTAAGGCGATAACAGGATATAATTCAGATATCGCTGCTGACAGGAACTTCTTGAGCTTAGTACGTAACCCTCTAACATTTTGGTACAGAGCTGTGACTTTTTCTATAGGTTTGCTGGTAGGTTGTTCACCGGTTGAAAATTCCCATTCCTCAGTCTACGTTGGCGAAACTCCTTGATGGCAGTTCCGGTGGGCCATAATCCAGGATCCAAAAGACCTTTAATCAGGGTTTCTTTGACTCCTATTTTAAATGAACACACATCTTCGTTTTTGTCGAGGACATGGCACCGGACATCACTAATTTCCAGATTTTTTGTAACATATTCAATTACATCCTTCTCAGTGGTTCCAGGGTTACAACGCCCCAGATATATCCATTGCCTGCGCTCAGCAGCTGTAAAGGAGCTGACTGTTGCTCCCGTGCCGATCACCGGACGATTAGTTGAAGAACGATTTCCAGGTGGATAATCCGACTTTGATGTTTGTTGTGAGATGTCTGTAACTCGATGAGTAAGATTTGAAGTTGATATAGTTTGGTTCCCCCCAACACTAAATGTGGTTTTCTGGATGTGACCAGCTGCTGCTGAAGCACTTGGGGGCAACTCCTTTGATTGCAGAAGCTTTATAGTAGGTTTAAGCTCCTGCACTTCTTTTTGCAGGACATTAATTTTTTTGTCAAATTCTTGCCTGATATCATCAATATCACCCTGCCTAGTTGTTGAAAGTGCCTAGTTGTTGAAAGTGGAACATCAACATTAGTTCTTCTTAGTAAGCTGTTGGATGCTCTTCTTTGACTTATCCAAGTTATCAGTAATGTCACTTTTGATAAAGGTAATATTTTTTGTGACTTCTTGCAACTCAGACTTCAAACATTCTTGGCCAGTTGATAATGTGGCCATCTGGTCATGGAAGCCAGAGAACTTGTCCTACAATCAATTGCCTACACCGTCAAGCTTTAGAGCAATTTTGTTTGAAAGTTTGCTATACAACGTATTAAAAGCATCCTGCATCTGGTTCCTTAAGTCGGCTATACCACCAACTGAATCATTACTATGTGTCTTGACGGAAGTCACACAATTATTACAAGCATACAGCATGACTCTGGTCTTCATCTGTGTTACTTGGGCTTCTGAGGTAGAAAACTTGGAACATGCTATGCAGTTTACGGCATTGCAGAGATCACAGATAATCTTGCATTTTATTTCCTTCTCAGTTAACTCAGTTTCACACTTTGAGCATAACATGATTCTAATGATTAGATTAGGTGAAATCGACTATATGCGAATCTTGTTCAAAAAGCAACGACGACTGCTGAAATCAGCTGGTGAAATGCACTAGATGTTTCTTAGTAATAAATGGAATGTAGTTTTTTCAAATGTACACAGAATAATGATTAGCGGCAATAAACAAATCAGAACAAAGCACTGAATTCCAATTAAACGACAAGACGCCAACACGTGAAACGTTGGCAAAAGATAGCCGAGTTAGCACTTAAAAGGTATGCAAAAAATGACGATTTAATTACAACGAGAAATGCTGAAATTACAGTGTAATAACGGAGCGTATTAAATATGTAACCCGTACGATCGTAAAAACTCGATCTGACACATTACTCATCTCAACAGCAGCAAATTCACATGACATTTCCATCGAGTGTCTATTTTAAGTCTTCTCTTGCACAGCCTCCAATGTCACTTTTGACCAAAATTGCTACACCCCCATGTATATGTTGTTTTCTAGAGAAGTTTGATACCACAGAATAGCCAGGCAATGAAAAAGATATAAAATGTTCAGAAAAACACAAAACATTGTAAGGTTCTTGAGCATTTACTAGGAATATTTCAATTTCTCCAACTGTATTCCTTATTGAACACACATTCTGGTGGAGGATGGTTAGGCTTGAACTTGAACTTTCTCCATTGGATTTACCCTGAACATTGGGCGTCGTCGAAGATGGAGAAAATGGTTAATTACAATTCCCTTACCCCAGAGGTTCGGGGACATGACTGCTTGTTTTGCTTCAGTTGGTACTTCCAGTTTTGCCGATAGAGTCTCTGCATCCACTTTGGCCGATAGAGTCTCTACATCCCCTTTAAGAGTGGCTTATTTTTCCCTTTTCCAATCGAGACCTGGGGCCATTCTCCCATTCGCCACCGCCTGGTCGGCCTCCAACGAAGGGCTGTTAGAATGGTACGTGGTTTGAACTACCGGGATGACTGCAGGGGCATATTTGTTCGGCTGGGCATTCTCACCTCGCCCGGTCTTTATGCTCTGGAGTGTGTGATGTATGTTAAGAACCATATAACTTTTTACGATACGCATGCAGACGACCAAGACCATGATACTAGACATAGATGCAACCAGCTGACAGCACATACAAGACTGACTCGGGGTCAGACCGGGTTTAACTACTATGGAGTTAGACTTTATAACCTCCTACCGGATGATGTCAGGATCATGTTGCCTGGGAGGCTGAAGGCACATTTTAAGGCCATCTTTACGCGGAGTGCTTTCTTTTCATTAGATGAAGTATGTGACGCTCTGCTGAGCTGTTTTTTATGATACTTTTGCTCTATGTAAGTATGTATTTTATTTTATTTATGATTGTGTATGTATTCGTACTTTGCCGGTGTATTTATGTTTTATTACTGTAATTTGTTTTAATACTTATTTTTCTGATATTTTAGTGTCACTATTTTATTTATTTATTTGTATTTAAACCATAACTTTTTGGTGACATGTGAAAAGCTTATTGTATTGCTATTATCATGAATAAACTCTACTCAATTCTACTTTAAAACTACTTTTGAACTTGTCTCTTTCTTGTTTTCATTATATAAGCTCTGCAGGAGATCTGGAGTTTGCCTTGGATGTATTTTATTAGTTCTTTTTCAGTTGTTTTTACATCTAATCCAGACACAAACAAGAAGATCTATCTCTAGCTTGCAACTGCCATTCCAAAATCAATGTTTTCACCATGTATTGGTTCGGGCCTGCTTTGTTCAAGATACCTTTTCCGATCTGTCTTTCTTTTAACAATACTTTAATTTTCCCCATCTGGTTGCCCAAGAAAACTCAAATACTTTGGGCAAAATTCCTTTTGCGATGCTGTTGTTTTATTTATTTTTGTTTTTGATGTGTGACTTGACATTAAAGTGTCATTTGTCATGTCAAAAATGTCATCTCCAGATGGTGCATCTGAACTACTTTTCGAACATGTTTTGGTTGTGGATTTCAGCAGCTGCGTTGACGCTCGAGCTTTGGTGTCTGCACGCATGTTCGAACTGTTTGCACTTCTTAAATGTCCAATTAACGGGTTTTTAGACGCTTCCTTTAAGGTTGGAACAGGGGTTATGGTATGCATTTCCGCACCAATTTCCCGCTGAATTGCACATTTTTCGGCCCTTATGATTTTTCAGACACCCATTTGTCCACTTTGTCCATTTCCTCGGCTCTCTTAGCCATATTTTCTTCCATTGATTTGTTTTTCTTCTTTAGCTCATTAGTTTCGGTTGTATCTAGGAGGCCTACTTTTTCCAAGATGGACTTTTCCATGAATTCAATTTGCTTAATAATTTTATCGAAGCTGATTTCCTGCATTTTACTCTCCATTTCTAGAATTTGTTGCCTCAAAAGATTGATTTCATCACCTTGTCCTATGAAGTATTTTAAGGCAAAAAAAATCAGAGGATCGGCCACATTCGACTTTTGCACCTAAATTGACACAGAACGGCAATGTTCAAGGTGCAACTTCCACTACAACTTTCCCAGGTGTAACGTGAAAATAATGCTTGGTGCAGTGTTGCCAAAAGTTGTACATTGTCTTATTACTTACTGAATTTACGGGAAGGCAGCGTTTACTACTGAAGTATGTCTAATATATCCACTCGCTCTGGGGACACAACCAAACAAAGCTGGCTCAAACTAACCAATAATAAAAATTTATCCGCCGAAAATGCAAATATATTTTTTTGTTTCCTTCATTTTGGGCATGCCTTGGGTTAGTTTTGTTTGGTTGCACCCCCCCGAGCGAGCAGAGGGCCATATATGAAGTGAAATATTTGACAAATATATACATACAAAGGAATAATGTAATCCAATGACCGTCTGTATACAGGGTGAAACAAATTCGCTTCGCACTATTGGGATCTCGTACGGTAAGAGATACAGCAAAGTTTAAATTGGGGCAAAGTTGCACAATTCAGTGCCCAGTATTTTGACATTTTGAAGTTTGAGATATCTCATGTACTTCCGGAGATACCCGAGAAGAACCAAACTTTTCGATTTTTCTTTTTAATTTCTTGTGACATTGTTTTTGGAAATATCAAAAAAATATTAACACTTTCTAAAGGCACTTTTTAAGGATTTATCCTAAGATGTAGTTAGTTTTCTAACTCGTATACAATTATAATATTTAAAAATAATGCAAACTGTAAAATATAACTTACTTGTGTATGCTGAGCATAACATGTTTTCCTCTGAGAAAACTGTGCATCTTTCTGAGTAAAACCGATGCAGAACACCCTCAACAAGTATCCGTCTGAGGTCTTTACATCAGCAGATGCTTCGATAAGGGATTGCCATTTTTTTACCATCGATCTCAGTTTGTCCGTGGTTAAATCCATACCGTGGAAATTAGTTAATACATAACGACCTGAAAGGAAATAAAATGTTACAATGATACCCATCGTTCACTTGAAATTGTTTTATTAATGCCTTTGGTGGTACAATTTGCCTACCATATCAGTCCTTATCAGAAGTAATAAAATTGCGTCGTTAGGGAACAAGAAGTTATCTTCATGTAAGTGTCAAAGCGAGCTGAGTGTCTCATCATTTAAGGACATTTTAACAATAATTTTAAATACTTAACAATGACTTACCTTGAACATCTTCAGCAATAAGCCTGAATTTTCTGAAAGATCTCTCAGCATCGTTGTCAGCCTGCAAATCAGCTAAACTCACTTCAAAAACACGACCTACAAATAATTTCACCATGTATTCCACAATTCTATAAGTTAATAAAGAAATAATGTACAAAATAAACAGTCTCAATTTCACAAACCTAAAACTAACCCTAGGGTTAGTTTGGGTTTAAATGCTAAGAGAACTGTCCTTATCAGAGTAATAACATTATTGCGTCGTTAGGGAACAAGAAGTTATCTTCATGTATGTGTCAAAGCGAGCTGAGTGTCTCATCATTTAAGGACATTTTAACTATTATTATTAAATAAATATGATAGAAATGTGCAAACTTACCTTTCAAACCTTCAGAAGCAATTTTTGTACCTTGGGTACGGTTGACCAAAGTCTTACCGACCTGCCTAGTGGCGAACATCGAAGGGGCCTTAACATCATACCAATCTTTGCGAGTGAAGGGGTCAACTCTAAAATGAGAGATACATAAGTATTATTTAAGAAAAAAACACAAATCTTTATTTTTCCTAGAAGCGCCTAAAATCTGAACGTTGTAAGGGTCAAACTTAAGAGTTTTTAACAGAAAACATTTTAAAAACACACTACACTAGTCGCCACGAATCTTGTTTTTTCTAAGTCATCTGCCTATTTTCTCAAAAACCGCTCACTAAATAAAATTCTACATAGTGTCTGCTAAACAGCTGTTGTCACATTTTTTGTACTTACACCTTCTTTTTAACTCCTTTCTTGCCTCCTTTTGAAAGACCCTTATTTTTACCGACCGCCATGATTGCTTATAGGCTAAAAAGAAAGTTTCAGTTTTGACAGAACTCGAAGTAAACGTCAACTCGATTTGAGATATTCAAAGTCATAATCCAAAATTCTAAAAATCCATCAAGTCGAATATGAGTCGTCTTTTTGCGGTCGAATATTTCGAAATCTTGATATATGTTATGCGTCGAAACGGTGACGTCATGCAAGAAAACGTTTCATTACATTTTAAAACTCAGGTAGAGAACGTTTCGAAAGTGGAATTGGACGCATCAACTTGTCTAATCTTCTGATAATGTCCCGTAATGTTCGGTTTGTTTAAATAGCAGCAATTGGAAAAATATATTGCTCTTTAAAAGAATCGATTAGATAATCATAGATACATAGATATGTAAATACCCAAAAACTTAGTACCTGTTTTGTTTAAGATAATGTTACTATCGAGACTGAAATCACTTATGGAACAGTTAAAATGCAAGATACTTGTCTTAGAAATGTTAAAAGACATGCAATTGGCATCACACCATTGTTTAATCCTAATAACAGCCCTCGAGATTGCATGATATAAATCTTCTGAGTCCCTGTCGTGCCACAATATTGTGGTATCATCCGCGAATAAAGTAAATGAACCATCAATATACAGAGAGGCAAGATCATTCTTGTACAAGAAGAAAATAATGGAGCCCAGAACAGAACCCTGAGGAACACCACAACCAATCCTCAACTCATTAAACTCAGACTCATGCACTCGAACCCTCTGGGTTCATTCAAGAGTTACCCCTCTAAAACCATATAGCTCCAATTTCCCCAACAGTATTCCATGATCAACGCAGTCGAAGGCTTTTGACAGATCACAGAACACTGCCGCAGCCACCTCTCTATCATTAATTTTAAAATAAAGTTTTTCCAATAACGAGAAAACAGCATCGTCTGTGTTCTTTCCGCTTCGAAAATCAAACTGACATATGTTTAGGATATTGTTCTTGTTTAGAAAAGATATGACTCTCTTCTTTACTACCCTTTCGACCACTTTAGAGAGTGTTGAGATTAAGGATATAGGTCTAAAGTCAGATGGAGATTCAAGATCGTTACTTTTTTGTATTGTGACAACAGTGGGCAACTTTAAGGAATCCGGAAATATTCCCCTGATGCATGAATGGCATGGCGTGAATGGTATGTTGCAAAATGAGTCGGTTAATTTCCCAGAAGGGGGGGAGTATGGCAGCCTGGCCCCTCCCTGTCTACGCCCATGCTTCTGGCTCTTCGTGATTTCACAAGTGTCCATGGTAAAAATTCTGTATTATCATTATCGGGGGTGTAGTTTCATTTTCTGCCTTTCCATTTACATCTTCCTTGTTTATGTTTACTGTTACTTTTAATCCCCTTGATAGGGGAGGAAATGGCTCTGCTACGAGGCAATTTGCCAGCACCGCCCTTCATCCGGCGCTTAGGGAGAGGTAGAGCTACCCTTTTACATCCGTTACACGATATTCCGGTTTGAAGGGCCTTATTCGGTGGGAACTTCCAGTAAGACGGGCCTGTGCCTCTGGAAATTTCCGATCTTTAAACAAATAAGCTAATGAACTGCACGGCTAGTGTCTTATGCAAAGGGGCTTCACACAATGCTGCCAGAGAGACTTCCCATCTCCGCAGAGCCTACGCCCCGATCTCCTTCGGATCACGTAATCACGTGCAGAAATTAAGCGACCCACCCTAAACACTGTCCTAACCGGCCGCGACTTCCCCTTTCGAACCGATGGGGCCTCCAACGCTTTCTGCCGTGAATCACGTGCACTCACCGTGCGAAGTCAGGTTAGAAAACCAGGCTTCCTTCCTACGCCCGAACACCACCAACTCCAAAACGGAAGTGGTTTATGTTTACATTTCCCTGATTTGCAGTATTTGCGGTTATGTTTCGGCTGACGCTGACATTGCTGTCAGGAACAGCTGAGTGCGTTCGAGGACAACCTCTGCATCGGTCGGATTCCCCAATATCGATACGGATCCTATCACTTGGCGAGTATCGATACTTGCTTCACTCTAGTGAACTTGAACTTGAAGTATGGACTCCCTTCAAGAAGGGAGCCGTTTGGCGCTGCTACGAGGCAATTTGCCAGTGCACCCTTCGCCCGGCGCTTAGGGAGAGGTAGAGCTACCCTTCTACATCCGTTACACGTTATTCCAGTTTGAAGGGCTTTGTATTCGGGGGCGATCGCAACGTTGTCGGGCTCTGGACCCTGTTACAACCACCGACTTTTCATACGGCACAAATAGAAACCCCTCACTGGGTATTTCCTTTGGCTAAAGACAAACACTTATACGATGAAGTGGCACAGACGACGCTGGCTATGACGTCCGCTTCTTTCTCGGGGGGACAAATCGGTCCCTGAACGATTGCCACGCGTTACCTCAAAATGGCCGACGAAAGAGCCGCTACTCAACAGCGATGTTATCCCGACCGAGAACTAAACGGAAGTGTTCACTCTAGTGTGATCCTCTGGGTTTTCGATTTGTCGGTTTTCGGCAATATGTAGAGCCGGTTCTTTGACAGTGGTTTCATCTGTTTGAATCTGTTGAACCGCGGAATGTGTAGGATCATGCGATGTTGCCAGACGTGGCCTCGTCTTCGACTGAGGTACCACGCAGAGATATTTCAGTTTGTAGTATACTTGTGAATACATGCGACTTAAAGACCTGCAATTGGCAAGTATATTTCCGATCCGGTCGCTCCGGGGCTCAAGAAAAGGACACTAACCAAGTGCTAACCCAAGCGATACCCAAAAATTAAGAAAAAAACTGTTTACTTAAAAAAAAACAAAAGCGACGAGATTTGAACCCGGGTCGCCGAAGTGAAAGCCAACCATGCAGACCCCTAGACCATCTGCTAACTTACAAACATAGATCTTACAAACAACTGGTTGTATCGCGAAGCCATGCGTCACCTCACGTAGCTAGCCAATCACGCGCCTCTCATTCACAAGTGCACTATGAACTGAAATCTCGCTATCACGTAACGACTTACCGAGTTTAATTTTTTTGAATTAGATTTTTCTGGCTGAATTGACAATAGCTCTCAGTTTTTCATGCAGCAATCGCCTGTTTTCTTCAAGTAAATGGTTTTTCCCTGTAGTTTCCATCACCAGTTGACGCAATAACTTAACTTCATAACTCCCTCGGTATACTCGGTAACAGTGTTGTCAGACGTACCATTTTAATGGTATTCGTACCATTATTTTGCCTCACGTACCATGAGTATTTTATGTACCATTTAATACGATTTTGTACCATTTTATACCTTTATCCTTTATAATATTATGTGGTTGAAACATGCATACACATGTGGTGTTTATTCTTAACAAATTCCCAAACTCGGTATTCGAAGTTGCGAACGGGATCAAGTCCAACTCCAAGGGACAGTGGCATGTGATCAATGAGCAATCATATTACATTATAGTCCATACCATTAAACATTACCATTGTTTATACATTTAAAAGGCAATGTCATCACCCTATTCCTGCATTAAATATGAATCTTTAAACCTTTATCTATGCAATATGCAATCCTGTTCCTCTGTTCCACTTGTACAATGGCTCTGTCATCTAATGAAGCATAGCGGAATTATTATAAATCAGAAGGAAAAGCATTATTTTATATTCAAAATCCAATACCAGTTATACCACAGCTTATTGTTAGCGGTGTCAATACTAGTTCAAATCACAGAGGAAGAAGATTACTTTTCATTTACGTTGAGTGATTGATATTGTGTCTATCATATACGAATAATCCCTATATGGTGTCTATATGCTCAGGACAGGAATCGTGAGGCGGGAGGACTTTGGCAGATATTTTCAAGAAAGGGACTGGTCGCAGACACAGACTTATTGTTGCCCGTACGCATATAAGCACAATGCACCGCGCCTCGGTCAAGGAAATCATTTTCGCTACTTTGATTGGTCTAGACCGAGCGCAGGCACGATTTGCCACACTTGACTGAAACGCGGTGCAATATGCGATGGCACGACTAAAACGAGGTGCATATTGTGTCACTTTGCCACGCCCTAGTACATGGTACATGCTGTGCTTTTGTTTGGCTTTTTATTTCATATTGCTCAATTATGTCAATAGTTTTATCGTATCCTTTGCCAAGATGGCCGAATGTCGGTAATAATTAAGTTATTTCGCATGCCCCTCCGCTCGCTACGGGGGCTCAACAAACAGAACCTAACCAAGTGCTAACCAAAACTAACCCAAGACATACCCAAAATCAAGAAAAAAAACTTTTTACAAATATAACCTAAAAAACAATTAAAAACATAGCATGGCACTGACGGGGATCGAACCAGCAACCTTCGCATCACAAACATACTATCTAACCACTGACCTACCAGACGGTTGAAAGCGATTCAGTGTACCGCGAACACGTGGGTAATTCTGCCGATTTGATCTAACGTTGAATGGCAAATTGCACCGCGTTTCAGTCAAGTATGGCAAAACGTATCTGCGCTCGGTCTAGACCAATCAAAACAGCGAAAATTATTCCATTAACCGAGGCGCGGTGCATTGTGCTTAAATGCTGCCCGTACATCAGAGTTACGTACGCAGCACATTGTTGACAGGAATGTCTAATATTGCACTTCACACGCATGGCCCTCCACTCGCTTCGGGAGCACAACCAACATAAACTAACCAAAACCTCAATTAACCTTGCCAAAACTCAAAACTAACCCATAACTCACGAGATGCTCCAAATGAAGTGTTTAAATTTTTTTATATAAATGCTCTCGTCCTTACCCTCTATGCATGTAATCCCACTGTAAGTACCATTGGCATACCATAAACTGAATAATTTAAACCTCAAAATGCCATCAATTTGGTTTCTTTAAAATACCATTAAATGTAACGTCCCTGCACCATATTAATAAATCCGGCATCTGACAACGCTGCTCGGTAATCTCTTTCGAGGTTATGTATGTCGATCCCGGGCACATCACAACACAACAAACCAAACGCGTTTTGTCGATAGATTTTAATTTATCTTTCCAATCTCGTCGAACACAAGAGGCGTGGAACGCTTTTCCACAATTAACACTAAACTTTTTTGTTTTATACCACTGAAGACTTGGTTTTTGTTCAGGCAGAATCGTCAGATTTTCTTTCATCGGCGCCATGATGCATTGATGCCATCCATAGATGCCATCACAACTATTTAACTTTTAAAATTACTTAACTTAGAATCGTAGGTTCAACTTTGGTACTGAGGCAAGGCAAGTATAAGGTTTGTTCTAGCAGCGATTTCAAACGGTTTGACAAACCGTACGGAGTTTGCGCATAGCCATATAAGCGACGCTTATATCGTTATGCGCAAACTCCGGACGGTTTGAAGCCGTTTGAAATCGATGCTAGAACAGACCTATTGTATCCTGTGAACTGCAGCTCCCGAGTTAGTGTGAATTAGGTTTTAGGTTATTGGTGACCCCGTGCACGGCACTCGCGGATGCTGTGACAGTATCATTTCATTCCATGCGTGCGCGCGCACCTGCGCGTCATGTCTTCGTGATGCAACCAATCGTTTGTATGTGCCCTGATGGTCTAGGGGTTTGCATGATTAGCCTTCACTTCGGCGACTCGAGTTCAAACCCCGTCGGTGTTTAAATTTTTTTTTTTAAGGTTATATTTCTAAACTGTTTTTTTCTTGTTTTTGGGTATGTCTTGGGTTAGATTGGGTTAGCACCTGGTTAGTTTCCATTTCTTGAGCCTCCGTAGCGAGCGCAGGGCCATTCGAAAAGTGAAATATGCGAAGGAATGAAATGATACTGTCGGAGTATCGTCGAGTGTGCACGGCAGTTCAAGTTTCAAGTTCAACGGCTGAGCGGACTGGATGGGAGACAATGACAAAGCAAAGTCTGTTCGAGACTTTATATGGTCAAATTTTCTGCGCTGTTCCTAATATCTTTTCTGCTTTTATTCATTTTATTGTTGCTTTTGTCCTAACAGTTATGTTAACAAAACATTACGTTTTAAATAATAAAGTTGAATCAAGCACATTTGGAATACTGAATTTGTGTGGGTGCCGTGGGTGGGTATTATCATAAAACTCGCTTATTCCGAACATCTTTATTCCATAATCTAAGGTACATTACAAAGAAAATAATTAATAATATAAGTATCCAAATACAACCTAAATACAAATTAATATCAAATCAAGTCATAATAAGGCCAAATGTTTTAGCGATACATACAATGGGGAATCCCATAAGAAAACTGATTAAATGTCAATCATTTACTTTAATTTGTTTATATCTGAAATTATAAATTATCAAATATATAAAGTATATTCAGGGAACATCTCAGAACAGTAATATGTTGCTATTAAGGGTCACTTAGTTCCAGGCAAAGTAAAGGACACTTTACTATTTCAAAATTATATCAATAAAACTTACCAAAAAAAAAAGTTAATTTGTAGCATCCATACAGCCACAAGTCTTATAAAATACATAAAAATAAAAACTAAAGATCTTTATTATTAAATATTATTAGTATTTACATAATTTATATCACAATCCTCACCATGCAGTTTGATGACGAGTTAGCACCAGCAAGAATGTCATCGAAATACTGACGAGTAAAACATATTTTCTTTCAAAAATAATAACATATTATTTTAGTCAATCCTAAATAACATTAGTTCATATCTATATCTGCTGCAAAAGCAGATTCTAATTTACATTTAGCAGTCTTGGTAATATTTGAAATTTGTATTAAGAGTGTAGCATTGTAACTGATGCATCACCGCAAGCATCATCAGAGTACCAGACAACTTTTGGTGTAAAACGATACTATCATCTACTTTTTTTAAAGGCTCCTCAAGCTCGTGCAAACAAGGGATAACATAGTGCTGGTTGAAGAGTAACAATGCTGAAGGAGCTTAAGACGAACCATGCCTGCGGCCTCAATAGAGGAGTTGGTCTTAACATCGGCAGGGTTTGGGAAAATGAAATGATAAATAAGTAATTTTGCCGATACAGAAACTCTGATGCAAAGAGCTATGGGTGAGAGTGAAGAGGTCCGAAATCAGGCTGGACTGGCCATGTGACGAGAGTGATTGATAGACGATCTAGAGTTGTGACAAGATGAAATGATGATATTTTTATGTCAACTTTCATGCGGTTTTCAGTTTTTTACCTGCCGGACTAGTCGAAGATTCATGAGGTGATCGATTGATACATTTATTAGTATGTGCCGCCAAAGCGACCGGCGTCGAATGAAAGTCGCACTTGGGACACTGCTCAATAGGCAATTTTAAAATGGTATGCGAGTGCATATGACGCTCCATCAAATACTGCCAATAACTGGTAAAGGAGCAATACTCGCACTTGAAACTCTTAATCGAGCCTATGCTCTTTAAAGCTTTAGTTTCAACATGATCGTTTTCCTCGTGGCTTTTGAAGGCGGCCGGTGAATACGTGGTAAACGAACATTTGGCGCAGTTTAGCAATATGTTCTGAGAGGTTTTGGCCGGGGTAACGCATGTTTTCGAGTGCGATTTAACCTTAAATGGTGTGCCTTTGAAGTCGCATTTTTCACATTGCAAAATAGTCAGCTTATTGTACCTATGCGCGTCCATATGCCTTTTCAAATTCAATTCGTGGTGTGTCGTAAAAGAGCACATCGTACAGCTCTGAGACGAATGGGAACCACGTATAGGCGTAGGTTCGAAATCATACATTTTCTTGGGTTTTCTTACGCGTTTACTACTTCGCTCCTTTTCTTCAATGAGGGAATTTGTTGAATTAAGTTTGGTTTCGGATTCTGGATGCATTTTTTTCTTGTGCATATTCAGCTTTATTCTCAAGCGAGTAGAAAACGAGCAGAAGGTACAGTTAAAAATTAAGCATTTCTCTACCCTTTCAGAAGGTTCGGTTTTAATACTTGGTGTAACCACCAGTTCAGTCTTTATGTTGCTTATTGTGCTGCCGTTGCACATCGACTCATTAATAATTTCATTGTTTGCGTTGCTAATATTTGGCTCAGATTTAATACTCTCTAGATTCGAATCGCTAAGTTTCTCTGGTTTAATTAGAGACTTGCTACAACTGGCTTGGTCGGCTTTAACATGCTGCGCAACCTTTTTAACTTTATTGGAGATACGGCTGCTTGAAGTCTTAATTACAGAATTTTTAGATCCTATCCTATAGTGATAGTGCTTAGTATCATAAATATGTTTTTTTAAATATGCACCAGTAGATTTAAAGTCACACCTGGTGCACTTGCGAAGTGGCGCACCAGAATTGTGCGAAAGTAAATGCTTCGATAAGGCGCCCTGTGTAGGCGGCATTGCAGAACATAACTTGCACTTTTGTGTTACGTACTTCAATCGTTTTTCGTAATGCCCTGTTTCTTGAATATGTTTCCTTAAAGCTGAAATCGTTGATGTTCCATATGGATTTTCAAACGATTCTCAGATGTATAGCCAGCAGAGCACAGTTTACATTTGAATAAAGTATCTGGCGTTTCAGCTGATTTATTTATGATTTTTCGGGAACTTGGGACCGATTTAATTTCATCCGTTAATCCTTCTTTGGGTTTAACCTTTAACTTGCGATTAATGTTGTGTGTGATCATATGCGTAGTAAGATTTCGCGGCGTCGATTTAAAAGGGCAATAACGACATTTCTTAATCGGTTGGTTATTTTCATGAGTTCGCATATGTATTATAATGCCCGATCGGTTCGTACAAACGGAACACATCTTACACTTGAAAGTATTTGCTCCACTTTTTATCGTTTTCTGACCACTGTGTTTCTTGAGATACGTCGGAGTAGATTTAAAACGGCATTTGAATAAGCTAGCTGCCCTTTCAGCTGATTTATTTATGATTTTTCGGGAATTTGGGACCAATGTAATTTCATCTGCTCCTTCTTTGGGTTTAACCTTTAGCTTGCGTTTAATGTTGTGTGTAATCATATGCCTAGTAAGATATCGCGGCGTTGATTTAAAAGGGCAATAACGACATTTTTTAATCGGTTGGTTCTTTTCATGAGCTCTCATATGTGTACTAACGCCCTTCCGGTTCGTACACACGGAACACAACTTACACTTGAAAATATTTGGTTCACTTTTTATCGTTTCCCGATGGTTATATTCGATATGCTTCTTGAGATACGTCGGAGTAGACTTAAAATGGCAACGTGGACATTTTTCAACTGGTTGGTTCTCCTCGTGCGTAAGCACATGTCTTTTAAAATGAAGCAGCCTCGCACCAACAAAAGAACACGATTTACATTTCAAAGAGTTGGAATGATTTGGCTTGGTTATGGGCTTCTCCTCTCGTTTAATTGTTCCTTGTTTCTCATGTTTCTGGACATGTCTATAAAGACACTTAGTGGTAGACCTAAAATTGCAATGCGGACATTTCTTGACTGGCAGGCCCTGCTGATGAGAACGCATATGAGAATCTAAATAGTACTGGTTCAAAGCAACAACAGAACACATGTTACACTTAAACAAGTTTACATGAGGCCTTTTTATATGCAATTCATATTCCGATTGCATATTCGTGACGAAGTTGCATTTGGTACAATGTAAAAGAGGCGCGTCAGTCAAGGCGTTCTTTACTGGAACGTCAGCTGTCCCTGTCTTATTGTCCGAATCTTCATTAGTAATTATATCCGCTTTTGGCCTTGTGACGTTAGTAAAGGCGTTTTCTACTGGAACATCAGCTGCAGGAGGAAAGAAATCTTAATACCACTTCTTTGTCTGGGCCGTGGTACTTCCATCACGTGATCCCTTGGGAACATTACATAAACTGCTATGAAACCTGATGGATAGCTTGAGTACAACTACTGATCCTACAACTTATCTGCATGAGAATTCAGAAGATCGATCATTCTTTTTTAATGCGACTGATCCTGATGATGCTTTGGCCTCTATAAAACATTAAAATTCTTCAGGAAATGATGGTTTGTTGGCTAAAATATTTATGAACCTGTCATTACGTGCTTTGGAGACTTTAGTGAATGGCATTGCTTGAAAATAGGCCAAGTTATTCCCTTGTATAAGGGCGACGAATCGGATCATCCGGACAATTATAAACCTGTACCACTTCAGTCTACCATTTCAAAGATAATATAAAAATTAACCAAGAGTCGGAGGGCGCGGCGCCGCGGCAGTATTTTGTAACTTACCTAAAGCCTTCGACCGTGTGCTTCACCAAATGCTGTTGTGAAAATTTAATTTTTACGGGTTTCGTGGAGTTGCCTGCAGTTGGTTCTATACATATTTGACTGGTCGTAGTCAGAAGGGGTAGTGTTCATTAATGATTTCGCGCAGCTTAATATCGAGGGTAGATTTACCCTGTTTGTGGATTAAGGTCACGCTATTCTAGCATAAGAGGGTATTATGTAACTCAAATAGGATCCATCTACGTCAGGAGAGAATAGATGATTAAGAAGACACTTTGGTAAAACAATAAAAATTGTGTGTTATAATTTACGGTTAACTTTGGTTATTCTATTTAGGTAGTTTCAGCGTTCTATTGGCAGACTCATTTGGCCTGATTTCATTCAAAGCTTTACTGCATTGTAACTTTTAAAATCACTTCTAAATTAGGAAAGTGATTTTGACAGATCTATTGTAGGTTCAACTTTGGTCCTTAGACGAGTATCTCCCCAGAGCCGATAGATAAACCCACACCAGATGCGAAATCGCTCGCCGAACGCATAAAACAAGAATTCGTTTAAAGCTCCGCCTCCTTGGGATGGCCAGCCATCCGATGAAAAAGTCAGAGCACGCTCTAGTGTGATTGTAAACGCGAGTCTTGTGGTTTAGTCCGAGAGCGTTTCGAAAAATAATTAATCTTTATTTTATTTTTGTTAAAAATGCCTGGTTATAAGTACCTTTATTGAACTGTTCTATTAGAAGCAGTGGCGAAAAATCATTATTTAAATTACCCCCCGATCCTGAAAAGTTTGCATAAATGTTGTTTAATGCACACTCCAGCACACTTATTTCTAAACTTATTGCATATTTTAATCGAAAAAAATAAAAAAAAATGTTCGGAAAGTTAATAAAAGTATTATAAAACGAAATAAGAAAAAAATTAATGCAAGAAATAAGTTAGAGCCGCGGTTTTCAGCGAAAAAAAGGCGAAGGAGTTTAGTTACGAGGTCGGGGATGGCAAGTAAGAAAAAGAAATGAATTATGAAAAAACACAAAAGTTTTTGAAAAAATGGGAAAAAATTGAAACAAACGTAAAAAAATGTTCGGTAAGTTAATAAAAGTAATATAAAAGGAAAAAAAACGTAAAAACTTGTTCGGAAAGTTAATAAATGTGTTATAAAACCAGATAAAAAATTAATGAAATGAAAGAAAAAGAAAAATTGTTCGGAAAGTTAATAAAAGTATTATAAACCGAAATAAAAAAAAATTAAAAAAGGTTAGAGAAACAGTTTTTGAAAAAAAGTTAAAAAAGAGCAAAAACAAATTAAAAAGTGTGTAACTCGTTTTTGACGGCTTTACGACGTTCTTTTGTTTTTTCTGATATCAAATTCTAGCGCTTTGAGCGAAATCCTACAACTTTTCTAATTTAAACGTTTTTCTAATCTTTCATATAAAAAAATTATCTATTGGTTCAAATATAGTCAATAACCCTGTACATGGATTTTAAAGTAAAAAAGCTTTCAATTTAATAGTCATTCACATTCTTTTTCAGAATAGGCGGCCATTTTAAATAAGGTACCACTCGACCCCCTTTTTCCATTTAGTTGTTTTTTTCAATATGGCGCCCTGCTGTCAATTTGACAGTTTTTATTTGAAAGTAAAGTTTATTTCTTACGTAAGTTCTTCAATTTTTATGAAAATATACCAATCGGTTCAACAGTTAAGAAGGGTGGAGAGGGGGAACGGATCGGACTTTAGACAAACACTGGTTATATCGGAATATCAAAAAATACATCAATAAAAGTTGGCCATAGAATACAAAACGTCTGTCTAGCCTTATGTTTTTTTTTAGATTATTTTGAAAAAATTGTCAAGTGCCACGTCGCGTCATACAGACATTAAACGACGGACTTTTCCGGTTTAATGGCCAACTTTTATCAATCTAATTTTTGATATTCCGGTATTATGTTATGTTATATACGTTAGATATACAGTGTGGCCCATTTAAGAGCGCAACATGTCTGTAACTTTTTCGTCTGTTAACCGATTTTGACAGAATTTGTTTTAAAATATAGATATTCAAAAATTGTACTTTGTATCAAAACTGCACATTGAAAAAATAAAAATTAAGATCCGATATGATTTTTTTAGTAGTAACAATGTGTTCAAAATTTCTGGCATAAATAAATAGTTTCCGAGATATGGATGGTGGCCATCCTTATTGAAACATCCTGTATAATATTAAAATATAACGAATTTTTCATAATAAAAACAAATCAAAAAATAAAACAAATTTCTTCGTGAAGCATGTATTTTAAATCTGATTTTATTTTTTGACTGTTTTAAAGTTAAATCCCTAATGATGTTAAATAAGTCAAATAATAAGATCAATTTTTCTTTTTTTTTAGTCTATCTTGAGCAATTGTAGAACGAATGTCCATTTTTAACAATCTTAAAGTAGAGAAATAGAGGAGCGAAATGGGCTATGAAATGTTTAGAAAAAAAAAATCGGCGTAGAACCAGGTAAACTCCTTATGGTATTATCGTTGACTGATAATAGGGGAAGACGCGCAAATGCCGTGCATAGAAACGTGACACCTTCCTTTTCGATACCCTTACGTCTCACCCATTGATTGGTGGTGCGACCTCGCGGCATATGCCTGGAAATGCGAAAGGAATTCATACCATTCTTGATTCATTTATTAGATCCCGTGGCGCTTTGAGATACTCGGGCAACGGCCAACGGATGTTCACAAGAAATAGTTTTCGCACGTATGGAGTTTTCGCATTGATCGATAAAATTATATATATTACTTATATTTACTTATAAAGATGTTATATTTTACTGAATAATTTAATATATTATTATGCCATTAGAATGAACATTCCGTGTAAGTAAACTAAATATAATTCTAATAAGATAAATTGGCATGTACTTATATGAATTTGTTTTTTATTTAAGTTTTTGCTGGCAGCTGAATTTTTGGTTGACTACAATACTTATTTCTCACTTACCGTCGCTCGAAAGCAAAAATGTTTTATAAGTTATAATTTGATAAGATTGAAATTGAGAAGCATGGAGAGATAAAGTTGTGCCAAATAAATAAAACATGATTGCATTGTAAAACAACTTACATTTTTATTGGAATAAATAAATATTAAGCAGAAGGTTAATACCTAAAATATAAAGTGAAACGTGAGACATCACGTGAAATGTGATGGTGTATATAAAATAATGCAAGAATACAAAACTAAACTAGTAAAATAATATTATGTATAAAGGATTTACCAAATTTTATAAATAAACATAGTCAACTAAGTTGATGATTGATTTACCTAAGCATAGCGTAAGTAACTGAGGGTTTCTTAGCATTATTTGGACTTGGAGGATAACTACTTTATGGTAAAGCATGTTTCAGTTTTGACTTTTTTATCCAGCTAAATCCCTAAAATTTATCAGTGGTCGCCTGGGACGTCTGTGCGATTCGAGAATCGCGTAGAATAGTCTGCTCTTTCTGGAGGCCATTCCAAGGTTTCATTGTTTGGCGAATAATCGAGTACCTAGTGGTTGTCAACGTGTCGGAATTAGTGGTCAAGCGAATACCACAATGAGAAAGTTTCATTAAAATTTTTATTGCTAATTTTGATAGCCCATCAAAATTTTATTTTTTTCATAGTTCGAAAAATGAGGCAGATACAACACTATGAAATATGCTTATGACGTCACCATGTATATGAATTGTTACGTCGCACCATGCTTAGTATATCATATCGTTGGCTGAGAATCAGTCAACGATTATATCTATATATACAAAACTAAAAACTGGCATAGCTCTCGTAATACTCATCTTTATTGGAAATTAAAAAATACGTGTCGATATTTTTTCACTGTTCTATAATTTACAGTAAAACAAATAATCAGTTTAATTTTTCAGCAGACTTCCTGATTTTAATAATAGCAAAATTTTAGCGCACACGCTGCTTGCAAATAATAATGAAAATAATTTAGAAAAAATCATTGGTTTGATAAAATTCAAATTTTTCTATGTGGTTTATTTTGAGCATTTTTGGTGTCACGTATATTGCAACTGAATTTTTCAGACACTCCCATTTCATTTGTTTGTAAAGCATTGTTTTTGTTACATTTTTTAATAATTTTTCGATATGTTCTGGACATAAATTAATAATATTTATATTGATTTCGTTTAGCAATAATTTATAAATGGATTTAAAAATATTATTATGTAATGTTGGAAATTATTTTTAGGTTTCCAAAATGACCGTTAGGGGACGTAATAGCCATCTTAAATTTTAAAACAGGTTATACGTCAGTGAAAACCGCATCTCGATATCCCTTACCTAACCGAAAACATAAGTAAATAAATCAAAACTAAAAAAAAAATCGGATTTTGGGATAGTTTTTCAGTAGATCCGTTGCTATTAAATTGTAATTATCGTTATTTTACCACAATATATATTATTTTACTGCTAAAATACCAACATAATATTTAAAATCTCAATAATAATTAATATTCATTCAATATGAATATTGATTGCCCTTGTGTCCACACAAAATTCGAAGTATTAAAGAAAGCAAGTACCTATTACAGTGTATGAGATGTTTTTGGGGCTGTATTTTGAAAAAAAAATAATTTTCCACCTGTGGAAGTGTTTCAATGCAATGATAATTAGGGATGGCAACGATGAATCGATGTTTTTAAAACTTTATCGCGATTTTGAATAAAAAATTTAATAAACCGGTTATTTTTAAGGAAAAAAGGTATTACTTGTTTGATTTCGATAAAATGCTTGGTCTTCAAGAAATTCGAACTTTGATCATTGAATGCACGCGGACTTTATGATATCTGCTAACGGTATTCGTTTACTAACTCAAGTAGGTTTGACCATTGACAAAAAATATTATTATTTAACAAATATTTTAATTAAAAAATATAACAAATATTAGTCTTCGTTCTGCGAACAAAAAGAATCAGGAAATGTGTAAGAATTGAACTCCAGATATTTTCGATACCTGTTAATCAGTCAAAATACGACGAAAATCTTAATTTTACAGTGATGACTGTTACACCCTCTAGCAGGCTAGTTTTTGAGATATAAGCCGGTATGCGATATTTTGTTGGTCTTATTTGTAAAAAATAAATTTTCTACCCACAGAAGTGTTTGATATGCATTGTTTCGTGCTTATTTTCAATGCAACGATAATATACCTAACTGTTGCCGCTAGCCTACTTGGTTTCTTTAAAAAATTTCGAATTTTGTGTGGACAGAACGGCAAAATTCATTCATATTTACCGAATGTTAATTATTATTGAGATTTTAAAAATTATGTTGGTATTTTAGCAGTAAATTATTATATATTGTGCTAAAATGAGGACAATAACAAATAACAACGGTTCTTCCTTTCGAAAAAATGTCCCAAAATCCGATTTTATTTCGTGTTCTGATTTCTTTTACTTATATTTTAGGTTAGATGAGATATATGGAAATGCGGTTTTCACTACCGTATTAGGATCTCATTTGGCTCTCTTTTGTTTTAAAATAGTGGCATCGTTGCATTTATTTATTTTCTTAAAATCTGACTTACCACGCAAGGCACGATTGGTAGCGTAAAAATAGCCATTTTCAACGACTATAAGTTTTTAAGTTCCGTCCAGCCATTTTCAAGTTATTGACATTTATTTCCGAAAATGTTCGAACACGTTCTATCACTTTCCTTTACGGGCTAGAGCAAAACGTGTTTTACAAAAAGTAATTTAATTTATCCCTGTTTTAAAATGGCAATGCATTCTACTATTTTTAATTTAAGAAAATTTTGCAAAAAAACGGGTTTTAAAATTTAAGATGGCTATTATGCCCCTTGACGGCCATTTTGGAGACTTAAAAATAATTTCCAACATTTTCCCTTGGCAGCTTTACTCATAAATTTTTTACCGCAAGTCTTTACGACAATTACTTTTCCAGATATAGCCGAGTGCCATTCTTAGTTGGCCACCCGGTACATATTAAATAAAATTTTGACAAATTATAACACAGTAAATACTGGATTAGTTACCAATTTTCCGAAACATACTATATGGGAATTTCATAGGTATACAAAAATCCTTTTAACTGCAGCCGCCTTTTTTAGATAAAAAAGTTATACTTCATAGCTGTCGCTGCACGCAACCACTCAAGGTATTTGCTTTAAAATTCTCTCATTTAGGTTAGAATCCTACTGCTGCCTTTTGGCTCATTACTATTGTAATATGATATTCCATGTTATGATGATGTATTAAATACTTTAAAGCAAATACCTCGATATAAGTTTAAAAACGGTGTGATAATAGACTCTCTTTGCCAAAAGTCAAACACGCGTAGGCGCGAAAAAGTTGTGGGGTTTTAAAAGCACAGAATTCATCATAAATGGCGCTCCTTATCAATTGAAGGAAAATAGTTAACGGATTTGAATTCTTAATTCAAAATATGTATGTATGTATGCACTAGTGCATAAAGTAAAATACGAAATATAAAATATTACTTTTTAAGCACCAGTGCCTAAATATATATTTTTTACGCACTACTGCGAGAGATAAATTGTTTTATTTTGATGTAGTTTATTTCTAGGAAGTAGAGAAAGTATTGTATGTAACTCATACGTAATTGTTTTTTACTCATGTGATTGGCACACTCCCTTGCTGCTCTTGCAAAAGGGTAACTTTACGCACTTGTTGCATAAATAACTATTTTGTACAACTGTCTAAAAAGGTGACTTTTTTATACGCTTATAGATGCGCAAACGTCTCACGTGGAAAAAATTAACTTTTTTGACTCCTAGAAATATTATTTAAGTTTCATAATGCTACGTCCCATTAAAAAAATAGAATATTGTGCAACTCGTAGGAAAAGCAAAACATTCCTGGACGATTGTGGTAATTACTGGACGAGGGGCAGCCGAGGCCAGCAACACAGGAGTCCAGGAATGTGCTTTTCCTACGAGTTGCACATACTATTTTTTATCGATCGGAATTAATTATAATACGTATTTATAAAAACAGAGTCAAATATTACTCTAAATAAAAACGGTGTTTTAAATTTAAACTCAACATAATAAACTTAAAAAAACTTACAATATTGTTCTTGTTTTTTCTTGTATTATTGCATCCACGATAAACACAAACATTCATTTTGAACGTTAACATAATGTTCGAGTACTAACTACAACCAAAACAAGGCTACGTCTATGACAAATCACAAGAAATGTTAATGCAAGATTTTAAGACGCTACGAAAACTCCTCAGACAACACGTTCGTGTGCTCCGCAAAATGCCAATACTGTGATCGATCTTAAGCCAGATCTCGCGCACGCATTCTAGTAGTGCCATCTATACGCCGTCATCTTTTAGTGTCACGATTTTGCCCATAATTTAGCGCGTCTTCCCCTATTCTCAGCCAACGGTATTATTAAGTAGCTTATTGGACACACGAAATGGGATATTACGACATTTTTTAATGGTCGAGAGATTTTTTATTTAGAGAAATAGCACAAAATTTCATAATGTAGAAAACTGTATTTTTTATTGTTCACACATTAATATCTTTATAAGTAACAAAGCTATAAACTTGATTTCTCGACCAAAATAAAACAAGTTTTTAATGCATTTCAACAGCTTTATTCATTACCATACTCTATTTTATTTTGTAAATTTTAAACAACATTTAAAGGGTGACGTCACAAAAAAAGACAATACATTTTCACTAAGCGACAAACTTTTTTATTTTCAACTTTTTTGATATACATATTGCGAGGCAAATAAAGCCAAAACATGGAAGAAGTTTTTAAAGTAAAAATATTTTACATAGAATTCATAGTTTTTTTGTTATGAATTATAAAACACCGCGCAAACCTCAGATTTCGAAAGCGACAATCGACTGGCGTTGCGTTGTAGCGGGGCGACTTGTCTTTTAAGGTACACGGCCGGCATCATATTACTTAGTTGACTTCAGTCGGTGACGTCGGTGTTGGCAATCTAAGGGTTTTTTGGTTAATGGAGTACGAAATCGTTTTATTCTTTTCTATTTAGTAGTTCTTGTATAGCTTTGCTAACGCGATGGAGTGTATTATTTGTAAAAATGCAGTGATCAATAGGGACAAGTCTGTGGTGCAAAAACCGAGAATACAGGGTTTGCTTTTATTAATTATTAGTACCGAAAAAATAAAGAACGAATGCGGTAGGAAAATTTTACCTAAACGAAATGATATTTTAAACGGGACTCTAAAAGTTAAGTATCACGTAAGCTGTCGCCAAAGCTACACCAGTGATCAAAATATAACGGCTAATCAGAATAGTGACCCATCTACAACTACAAGAAACATAACTTTTAAAACCAAATGCCAAACGTGGTCTTCCAAGAATATTTTTTTAACATTCGAATCATTTGTTTCATTTTTGTGATAAAGGTGGAACTAGAAAAAAGCAATATTTAACAGAAGTACAAACATGTAAGCAATTTTTATATATTGAATTTATTAATCATAAAATGTTTGATAATAAAACAAAAGAAAATTCTAGGATCCGGCACAACAACACATCAAAAAGTTATGGATGCTGCCAAAGAAAGGCATGATAATGTAATTATTTCAAAACTGACCAACTACGAAGACTTGTTTGCGTATTATGCAAAATACCATAAGTCATGTTACAGTCATTACATATCCCAAAGAAATATTATGTCATTCCGCTGAAAAATTCAAAAAAGGTCTACCCATTTACAACCAGAAGAATAGTATATTATTTTATATAAAGGAAAGGTGATACTTTTCATGGCGCGCTCGTGCTTAACAGCCGAACGGAGTGAGTAAGTGGGTGAAAAGTAAAGCTCCGGCGGAGGAAAAACGAAACTTCACGGCCGTCTACACAGTCGAGTAATGATAGATTTACTGACGTTTGAATAAAATAGTATATTATTTTATATGGAGGAAAAGTGATACTTTTCATGGCGCGCTCGTGTTTAACAGCCGAACGGAGTGAGGCTGGTAATAGAGAGCAAGCCATGAAAAGTAACTTTTCCTCCAAATAAAATATGCTGTTTTTTCTTCAAATGTCGACAAATTAATGCAAAAACATCTCTTTTTAATAGTAATAATATCTAATTATTATTAAAGATAAATGGGTTCGCAAGGCGGCTTAGACCACGGTCGTAGGTGGCCTTGCTTAGACCGGTGTCGGTGAATATAATGTAACATAAAGCTGTCAGTGGACACTGTCAACAATAATTATTTTTTAAGATTGCGTGTCCGATTGCGTTTTAATTCCATATTGATAAGCAGTTATTGAGTAAGTTCGATTAAATAATAACCAATTTGTTCCTAAATTAGTGATTTTTAGAAATGCAGTCACAAATTGAGTGATAAATACAAATTGTAGTTTAATAAATCTTGAGTTATTGACGCTTATTTTGTTGTCTGTTTGTATTGTATCTATGTTGCTATGACAACACTTTTACCTCCGCCGGCGGAAAAGTGAAAAGTAAAGCTCCGGCGGAGGAAAAACGAAACTTCACGGCCGCCTACAGAGTCGAGTAATGACGGATTTACTGCCGTTTGAAGAAAAACATATTTATCTTCAGAGACAGATTCATATGATAGCACCGATGACATTTTTAAACCCGATTTTTTTTCGAAAATGCAAGTTCTACACGAAGCTGCTTCTCTCTTACGAACAGAAATATCTGAATTTGATCCCAAAAGTCGGGGATTATTTCCATCATCGGAAGGAATTAACCGAAATAAATTTAAAAGTCAAGTTCCAGATATGTTGCTGTTGTTTACATATTGGTTAATAGATCCAAATATATATGAGAAAGTAAGTAAACATTTTAAATAACATTCTAGAATTTTATTTTAAACCTTGCATTGTTGGTTTTTAGGCAAATAATAATGAAACTAGTAATTTGGCGATTATCCCAAGCAATATTTTAATGGCACTTCGCAGCAAATCATTAAAAAACAATAGTTTTCAAGTTCGATTGGGTGTTCATCTATATCATTTGATTCCTAGCAAGCATATTTTAGACACTCTGTGGCAGCTTGGATTAACTTGTTCCTATAACGACGTTCGTCAACTCACAACAGCATTAGCGAAACGCGAGATTTCCCACAAGGATGATATATGTGTACCTAGAAACTTGAATAAAGTTGAATGTAGAAAACAAAGCTATATACACGCAAGTATTGATAACTTTGATCTTAATGAAGAAACCATTGACGGTAAAAAAAGCACATGGCCATGGTGGCATTTAAAAAAAAGAGTCAACACAAGAGTTATCTGAAGACATAATTGGAGATAAATATGCTTTAAGTAAGGAAGAATCAGAACTCTGTTTTCAGCAATTTCCAAATTTAGAAAGCCTATAAGCCATGCGGGATGCTTATTCGTATCGGACGTACGAGATCGCAAATTTGATAGGGGTTAGTTTTGGTTAGCACTTGGTTAGTTTCTGTTTGTTGAGCCTCCGTAGCGAACGGAGGGCCATGCATGAGGTGTTTAAATAATTGAAGATAAAACGTAACGGGGGGGTATTCTAGCTAACATTTATATTATAGTCGCCTTATGACAAGGTGCGATCCTGTACATTCGATACAGATATGAGACCGGGAACCTCAGAATCATCTGATGCTGCCTTTTATCAACATTTTCTAAGGTGAGTAATAAATTAAATCGGCGTAAAGTTAGGAGTAATTCTATATGAAAATTTTAGGTGCATGCACCAGTTGAGAATTTGGTATGAATGTAACTGGGCAACAATCGTGGCTAATGATCCTCAATATAGTGGCTGGATCTTAAAGAACGAAAATTGGATTTTTTTCAACCCTAGAGCCAGTGCCTGAATATATTAGATAAAGTTTAAGCTTGTATTGTTCAGATAAGAACTGCGCGAATGCAAAATGCACCTGCATAAAATGCTGCGATGAATACAACTGTGAGCATTGCAATAGTCTAAAAGATAATTCAGAGCAACCAGAAGCATCTGAAATTGAAAAAATGAGACATATTATGTACTAGCTAAATTATTGTGTTTCTGTAAATTTTAAAAATTTACAGTTTGCATAAATTGTATTCAAAAATTAACTAAACTATTATAGATATGTTTTCTGCTATAAATTGTTATAAGCCGTGTAAAAACCATGAGACGTCGCGCCGCGCCTACACCAGTCGATTGTTAGTTTTAAAACTAAGGGTTGCGCGATGTTGTATTATTCATAAAAAAAAACTATTAGACCAAAGTCAAAATTTTTTGTTTTAAAAACTTCTTCAGTATTTTGGCTTTATTTGCTTCGCAGCATGTACATGAAAAAAGTTAAAAATAAAAAAGTTTGTCGCTTAGTGAAAATTTATTATCATTTTTTGTGACGTCACCCTTTAAAGGTTATTTAAAAATTACAAAATAAAATACAGTATGGTAATGAATGAAACCATTAAAAAGCTGAATAAATTTGCTTTATTTTGGTCTATATACGCAATTTATAGCTTTGTTAGTTTTAAAGATGCTGTGTGAACATTAAGAATTATATGTTTTCATATTATGCAATTTTATGATATTTTTCTAAATAACAAATCTCTCGACCACTAAAAAATGTCGTAATTGCTATTTTCCTATAGGTAATGATTTAATCTTTAAAATCCATAAGGTCTAATCTGGTTCTACGCCGATTTTTTTTTCTCGGTAAATAAGCGACTTTCTTCCTAGGTTTCGCTCTACTAAAACTTCGCTCTGCAGTTGCAACAGAGACTGGTAGACTGCTTAAAATTTTTACATTTTTAAATCATAGGAAATTCCTCTTCACGGCAATATTTTAGAGCTTCAATCCCACAATCAGGAGTATTATTAATTAATTTAAATAACTGTACCTTACCTGTTAATTGTGTTATAGAAACCTTGCCAATAATGGAGCCAAACATGCCGATTATTTTTGACAACTTTTCAGACAGATACATCACATCAGTAATGGAAGCAAGGTTTTTTGGAAGTAATACACTTAAAACAAAATAATTTAACACTTTTTCAGAAAACTTCTCTTTATAATCTGATATTACGAACTCCAAAATAGGTAAAAATACTACTCTTCTCCAATAATGATTTGGTGTTAAGTCATTTGAATCTAAAAAGTTATCCCTATGGGTTTGTCTTGATGTTACACGAGGCATTTTTAATTCTACATCAAGAATATCCATAAGCTTAGATGCTTCTTTCAATATAAAAGTTTCAAAATGCATTTGCTCTTTTTAAATCTAAAGTTTCAATTAATAATTTTAATTTGGTTGTAGCTGATTCTATGTCAATATTTGCCAAATGGTAGCGTAACTGCAAATATATCTGCAAATGTATATAGTGTTATGATAAACTCACAATCACAAAGCCACAATTTGGGGCAAATCATTTTGAAACTCAAGAATGGAATCATGTCTTTTAACCCATCGGATTTGACAAGGGCTTGATAAACTATGTTTCAAGTCTTTTTTTTTTAGACAAAGGATATTTTTTGCCGAACCTTGAAAAATTTTGCA
This sequence comes from Pissodes strobi, assembly GCA_016904865.1. NCBI lineage: Eukaryota > Metazoa > Arthropoda > Insecta > Coleoptera > Curculionidae > Pissodes > Pissodes strobi. The sequence goes on from MU183767.1 coordinate 37,927, forward strand.
ATTTTAAGGGAATTGTCCGCAGAGTTCCTGTGGTCTAATGGGTATGAATGTGGCTGTGATACGGGTGACCCAGGTTCGATCCCCGTCGGTCACCGTACTTCTTTTTTTTAAGTTATTTTAATTTTTTTAAAGTTAGTTAAAAAAGAGTTGTGGGTTTGGTGTGGCCCCGGGCTTGGTTTGTGTGTCTTAAGAAAAAAACAACATTCATCATTCACATTATTCATTCATAACTCGCATAACCGATGTCGATATAAATTGGCGCTTGCGCAAATGAGGAATTCATGTTTAGCTGCAGACTCGAATGTCAGTCAATACAATACTCGTTGGTGAATGTGAGTCGATCAGCTCCAGACAATGTTGTCAGTTTGGACATTTTTTCTATAAAATTTTATTGGAAATTTTGTCTATGCAAATTTAGTGTTTCTAGCAATGTGATTTTTTTAATAGTTCCCAGGGAGGGGCGCGCGCCTCCTGCGCCCCCTCCCTGTATCCTGTTTCTATTTTCGTTAATTTTATCGTTGCTTTTGTTCTAACAGTTTTGTTAACAAAACATTATGTGTTAAACAATAAAGCACATTTTGAATTTGAATTTGTGCGAGCATTATCATAAAACTCGCTTATTCCGAACATCTTTATTTCATAGTCTAAAGTACATTACAACGAAAATAGCATATTAATAATATAATAATCGAAATATAACCTAAATACAAATTAATATCAAATCAAGTCATAATAAGGCCATATATTTTAGTAATACATACAATGAGGAATCCCATAAGAAAACTGATCAAACGTCAGTATTTACCTTAATTTGTTTATAACTGAATTGAATTTGTGGCATCCATACAGCCACAAGTGTCTTATAAAATTGAAAATAAAAACTAAAGATCTCTATTATTAAATATTCTTAGAATTTATTTATGTCATTTATAATATAATTTATATCACAAATCTCACCATGCAGTTTGATGACAAATCAACACCAGCAAGAATGTCATCGAAATACTGACGAGTAAAACATATTTTCCTTCAAAAATAATAACATATTATTTTAGACAAGTCTAAATAACATTAGTTCATATCTCTATCTGCTGCAAAAGCAGATTCTAATTTACATTTGGCAGTCTTAGTAATATTTGAAATTTGTATTAAGAGTGTAGCCATTGTAACTGATGCATCATTAAAGTACCAGACAACTTTTGGTGTAAAACGATACTATCATCTACTTTTTTTTAAGACTCCTCAAGCTCGTGCAAACAAGAGATAACATAGTGCTGGTTGAAGAGTAACAATGCTGGAGGAGCTTCAGACGAACCAAGCCTGCGGCCTCAATAGAGGGGTTGGTCTTAACATTGGCAGGGTTTGGGAAAATGAATTGATGGATAAGTAATTTTGCCGATACAGAAACTCTGATGCAAAGAGCTATGGGTGAGAGTGAAGAGGTCCGAAATCAGGCTGGACTGGCCATGTGACGAGAGTGATTGATAGATGATCTAGAGTTGTGTCAAGATGAAATGATGATATTTTTATGTCAACTTTCATACGGTTTTCAGTTTTTTCCCTGCCGGACTAGTCGAGGATTCACGAGGTGATCGATTGATACATTTATTAGTATGTGCCGCCAAAGCGACCGGTGTTGAGTGAAAGTCGCACTTGGGACACTGCTCAATAGGCAATTTTAAAATGGTATGCGAGTGCATATGACGCTCCATTAAATACTGCCAATAACTGGTAAAGGAGCAATACTCGCACTTGAAACTCTTGATCGAGCCTATGTTCTTCAAAGCTTTAGTTTCGACATGATCGTTGTCCTCGTGGCTTTTGAAGGCGACCGGTGAATACGTGGTAAACGAACATTTGGCGCAGTTCAGCAATATGTTCTGAGAGGTTTTGGCCGGGGTAACGCATGTTTTCGAGTGCGATTTAACCTTAAATGGTGTGCCTTTGAAGTCGCAACTTTCACACTGCACAATAGTTAGCTTATTGTACCTATGCGCGTCCATATGCCTTTTCAAATTCAATTCGTGGTGTGACGTAAAAGAGCACATCGTACAGCTCTGAGACGAATGGGCACCACGTATAGGAAGCGTAGGCGTAGGTTCGAAATCATACATTTTCTTGGGTTTTCTTACGCGTTTACTACTTCGCTCCTTTTCTTCAATGAGGGAATTTGTTGAATTAAGTTTGGTTTCAGATTCTGGATGCATTTTTTTCTTGTGCATGTTCAACTTTATTCTCAAGCGAGTAGAAAACGAGCAGAAGGTACAGCAAAAAATTAAGCATTTGTCTACCCTTTCAGAAGGTTCGGCTTTAATACTTGGTATAACCACCAGTTCAGTCTTTATGCTGCTTATTGTGCTGCCGTTGCACATCGACTCATTACTACTTTCATTGTTTGCGTTGCTAATATTTGGCTCAGATTTAATACTGTCTAGATTCGAATCGCTCAGTTTCTCTGGTTTAATTAGAGACTTACTACGACTGGCTTGGTCGGCTTTAACATGCTGCGCAACCTTTTTAACTTTATTGGAGATACGGCTGCTTGAAGTCTTAATTACAGAATTTTTAGATCCTATCCTATAGTGATAGTGCTTAGTATCATAAATATGTTTTTTTAAATATGCACCAGTAGATTTAAAGTCACACCTGGTGCACTTGCGAAGTGGCGCACCAGAATTGTGCGAAAGTAAATGCTTCGATAAGGCGCCCTGTGTAGGCGGCATGGCAGAACATAACTTGCACTTTTGTGTTACGTACTTCAATCGTTTTTCGTAATGCCCTGTTTCTTGAATATGTTTCCTTAAAGCTGAAAACGTTGATTTAAACTGGCAACGCTTGCATTGTTTGACTGGGATTTTTCTAGCATGATATTCCATATGGATTTTCAAACGATTCTCAGATGTATAGCCAGCAGAGCACAGTTTACATTTGAATAAAGTATCTGGCGTTTCAGCTGATTTATTTATGATTTTTCGGGAACTTGGGACCGATGTAATTTCATCCGTTAATCTTTCTTTGGGTTTAACCTTTAGCTTGCGTTTAATGTTGTGTGTGATCATATGCGTAGTAAGATTTCGCGGCGTCGATTTAAAAGGGCAATAACGACATTTCTTAATCGGTTGGTTATTTTCATGAGTTCGCATATGTATTATAATGCCCGATCCGTTCGTACAAACGGAACACAACTTACACTTGAAAGTATTTGCTTGAGTTTTTATCGTTTTCTGACCACTGTGTTTCTTGAGATACGTCGGAGTAGACTTAAAACGGCATTTGAATAAGCTAGCTGCCCTTTCAGCTGATTTATTTATGATTTTTCGGGAATTTGGGACCGATGTTATTTCATCTGCTATTCCTTCTTTGGGTTTAACCTTTAGCTTGCGTTTAATGTTATGCGTGATCATATGCCTAGTAAGATATCGCGGCGTGGATTTAAAAGAGCAATAACGACATTTTTTAATCGGTTGGTTCTTTTCATGAGCTCGCATATGTGTACTAACGCCCTTCCGGTTCGTACACACGGAACATAACTTACACTTGAAAGTTTTTGGTTCACTTTTTATCGTTTCCTGATGGTTATATTCGATATGCTTCTTGAGATACGTCGGAGTAGACTTAAAATGGCAACGTGGACATTTTTCAACTGGTTGGTTCTCTTCGTGCGTAAGCATATGTCTTTTAAAATGAAGCAGCCTTGCACCAACAAAAGAACACGATTTACATTTCAAAGAGTTGGAATGATTTGGCTTGGTTATGGGCTTCTCCTCTCGTTTAATTGTTCCTTGTTTCTCATGTTTCTGGACATGTCTATAAAGACACTTAGTGGTAGACCTAAAATTGCAATGCGGACATTTCTTGACTGGCAGGCCCTGCTCATGAGAACGCATATGAGAATCTAAATAGTACTGGTTCAAAGCAACAACAGAACACATGTTACACTTAAATAAATTGACATGAGGCCTTTTCATATGCAAGTCATATTCCGATTGCATATCCGTGACGAAGTTGCATTTGGTACAATGTAAAAGAGGCGCGTCAGTCCCTGTCTTATCATTAGTAATTATATCTGTATTTAGCCTTGTGACGTCAGTCAACGCTTTTTTTACTGGAACATCAGCTATTTTATTACCCGAATCTTCATTAGCAATTATATCCTTCTTTGCCCATGTGCCGTCACTTTTCTTCTTTAAAGAAAACTTCTTATGTTTAACCATGCCACCGTGACAACTTTTTTCATGCTTCCTGTACAGTTGGGGCGAAAATTTTAAATCGCATTTGTAACATGTTCTAATCGTATGCCCTTTGTGTGATTTAACGTGCTGATTATAATTTCCGACATGATTCGTCCTAAAAGAGCACTCGTGACATACAAACGATTTCCGATGAGTTTTTATTCGATGCTTTTTCAGTTTGATGCGTAGATTGGTAGAAAATGAACACTTTGAACATCTAAAGTTTAAGGGCGTTTTGTCGCAGTCTGTAATATTTGAATTGCAGCCCTGATCAGGAACTAACTTCTGAGCCGGTAAAGCAGATACATCGACCTGGCCAGAGCTTGTATTTTCGGGGACCGGATCAGGAACCGAAATAGTAGATAAATCGACCTGGCCAGATGTTGTATTTTCGGGCCGAAGGCCCGAGTCTGAATATTGTCGTTGTAAAGCGGCTGCCGGAGCCTCAATTGGCACGTTTGCCTTGTGGGACTTCATGTGTTTGTCTATATTGTATTTCGTCGTGGTGATCAGCGGACAATACAAACATTTCCACGGCTTCTTTTTGGACGTAGAATGCCGCTTTTTCATATGAAAGTTCAGCTTAATCCGCAGGCTACTTGAATAGGGACATTTCGAACATTTAAAAGTTTTTAGTTTGGTTTTAAGAGTAATAGCTTCGTCCAAATGATTTTGTTTGTGTATATCGAATTTACTCTTAAACTGGCAGCTATAAGAACACATATCGCATTTATAACGAAAAGTAGAATCAAGTGGTACGGCCGTAACCGTAAGCTCATCGTTTCGTATACCAAGGCACTTGCGCTCGTGCATCTTGAGGGCCACATAAGTCGACTTATAATCGCACCAAGAACATTTAGAAATTACGCCATTCTTTCTATGAGTATTTTGATGTCTTCTTACATGATGCATATTCGAAACATAGGAACATTTGTCACAATTGACTTTCGGACCAAATATATTATTCGTTGCGCTAGCCAAATGTTTCTCCATGTGGTCCTTCAAAAGAATCTGAGTTTTGGCTAGGAACGGACACTTTCGACATTTGAAGATCTTCAATTTAACACCTTTTCTCTCTTTATCTGGCTCCGTTTGGGCGTCGTCCTCGACAACATCCTGACCTGGATGTACCTTTCGGACATGCAAATAAAGTGCAGATTTAGTATATTTCTCGTTGCAATAACTGCACTGAATAATAGGCTTATTGGTCGTTCGATGATACCGTTCGTGATATTGTAAAGTTCTCGCCACTTTGGTGGTGAACGAACACAAAGAGCACGCAAAAGTAGTGTCCTTTAACGGTAACGGATTATCCAGAGTTTTCTTTTTATGAGCGTCGGTTTTGGCTTTGGCGCGATCCACAATTTTAAAGTCCTGTTTCTGATGAACATTTCTGATGTGCAAATAAAGCAGATATTTAGTATATTTCTGGTCGCAAAAAAGGCACTGCAAAATGGGCGTATTGCATCTCCGATGATTCCGTTCGTGGTCGTCTAAAGTTCTTTGCTTTTTTGTGGTGAACGAACACAAAGAACACGAAAGAGTTAACGAATCATCCACAGGTATATCTGGCTTTGCCACTGTTTGGGAGTCATTGGCAATTTGAAATTTCTGACCGGGATGGATGCTTTGAATATGCAAATAAAGCATATATCTAGTATATTTCTGGTTGCAATAAATGCATTGAACAATGGGCATGCTGTTCCTCCGATGATTTCGCTCGTGCTCTTTTATAGTTCTTTGCTTGTCGGTGGTGAACGAGCACAAAGAACATGAAAAAGTAGTGTCCTGCAACAGTAGTAACGAACTATCTACAGCTTCCTCTGATGTGTTTTCAGGAGTCGAAACCGATTCACAAACGCCGGTCGAATTTCTAGAGTTATCACTTCTTAATTCATTTTCAACTACAAAATTTATGACGTTGGTGCCTATATCTAACTTACTACTCACAGATCTATTTCGTATTTCTAAAAACTTCTGATAATAAGCCATTTGACTGGCATGGTCAGTTTTGTCCGGACTTGAGTTGTTTTTATTTGAATTCTGTACCTCGGGTAGGGTAGGAACTTCATTACTTGATTTGGCTGTTGTGCTCTCGGTAACCTTATCTGCAAGAAATTTAAATGTATATACAAACATATTAAGAACAGTGAAAAAAGTTATATTAAAAAAACAACATGTTGGTTCTAAGAAGGATTTTTATTTACCCATTTGCAATATTCTTAATAATTAATTTTATATTTAGCAAAAAATATATTAAATTTCCAAGAGCAGTTGGCTAGCGTCCATTTCTTATGGCTAATTGTAAGCGTAACCATGGCAACCGAAGGGCGTAACCATAGTAACGCGTCCAAGCGGGTGGAAGAACAGTGGCGAACTGCTCCGGTTCTTTGTTTAATAGATGAACTACGCGATATGTTTCCTTAAATATAGAACCATATAACTTCGATTTTAGTTAAGGGATATGACCACACGACAGAAGTAAAATTTTCAAAGAACAGCAAGTCCTAGTTTATATGCATAAGAAAATTAATAAATAATACTTAATTGGTTGTGCGATTGTTACATGGCAATGTTTTTCTCGATAGCGAGCGGCAGATCTATTGAATAATTATGTGCTAAGCCAGTGATATCAAACAGAGAAAATCAAGTTACGTATACAACTATCGTGTTTTCAATTTATTCCTCTAACAGCTCGATAAAAGGCCGGGTCATTCGACAATCATACAGGATCTAAGCAAGTACGTAATATTATAGTCAGCTTGACAGACTACCATAATAGATGTAGGATTAAAGGTGAAATAACTGACTTTATTTGACCTCTATTTGTTACATGTTTTCATGCTAAATTGACATGTAACAGTTTCCCCCCTTTAAATGAAACATTTTTTTTTCCTCTTGAAATATACCATCTTTTCCTTAAACCATAAACTATATATACAACGTATATACTAAACTATAACATATATCTATTCGTCGCCACCAATATCTTTTAGGTCATTAATATGCCAGACTCCCTTTAAATTCCCTAACTCATCCTTCAATTCGTAGGTCCATGGAGACACACGTTTTCTAATGAAAAACGGACCGATATACTCCGGTGCTAACTTCCTAGCGTAAAATTTACTGGCATCCGGGAGAGCATAATTCTTCCTATAAACAACCTGATTGGGAAGATATTCCACATGACAACACCGAATAGCACAAGCTATCTTATCCAAATTCGCATCCCAATCACGATGATTGTCAGAAATATACATTCGTAGCATCGTCTTTAGTGTTCGATTCACTCTCTCGGTCGGATTTGCCCGTGGATAATAGTTTGCATTGAACTTCAGTCGTACTTTGTACCTCTCAGCTAGTTTTAGGAACGGTCGGTCCCGATATTGCGGTCCATTATTGCACAAAATGGTAGAAGGGACTCCAAACAGTAGGAAAACATTTTGTTCTATGAAAGGAACAACGGCCTCCGACGTGGCCTTGCGAAGAGGACAAAGGAGTGAAAATTTACTGTGCTAATCTGTTACTACCAACGTATAGCCATGCTTTGACCTGGGCGAAGGTCCAATGAGATTGGTCGAGATAACTTCCCAGGGACGTTGAGGTTTAGTATGGGTAACCATTTTTACTGTCGGTGGTCCGGGTGGTACTTTATGACGGATATAAGTGTCGCAATGGCTACCGAATCTGCAAATATGATTTTTCATTTTTGGCCAATAGAATCGTTCCGCCACCCTGGAAAAGTCTTATAAACACCCACGTGTCCCGCTCCCGATATAGGTGGTTCGTGAGCACCAGCTATTATCTTTCTTCGATCTTCTTTAGGAACTACTTCCTTCCAATTGTCCACCTCTGGTCTTAATTCTGGATAGTCACATTTTACAAATTTCCACATCTTTTTATCGCCTATTCTCCATCCAGAAAACTTCAAAAAGTTACCTTTGACCCTCTCCATCATTCTCAAGTACCATTTATCTCTTACCGGCGTCGGCGGTGGATTGGTGTCTACAGCATCCAATTGCGGAACGGCCCTAGACAACATGTCTGGAACAACATGTTCCTTTCCTTTCCGGTGGATAAGGGTGAAATCAAACTGTTGAAGCTGAACTTGCCATCTCGCTAGTCTTCCTGTAGGTTGTTTCATGTTCTGCAACCATACCAACGAATAGTAATCCGTGGTTACTGAGAATGGACCAAGTCCAAGTAGGGTCGTAGCTTATTAACTGACCATAGAATTGCAAGACATTCTCTTTCAGTGGTCGAGTAATTTTGCTCTTGCTTAGTTAAGCTGCGGCTACGATAATAACTCGTTCTGTACCATCGCGTTGTGGTTGAGTTAAAACCACGCCTATGCCATACCCAGAACTCTCACATTGTACCACGAACGGTAGCAAGTAATCAGGACAGCTCAATACTGGTGCTTCAACTAGACATTCCTTAATCTGCCTAAACGCCGTTTCGCACTGCTCGCTGCATCCATTCATACTTCCTAGATTTCCGCAATAGGTTAGTAATCGGTACTATAATCGTAGAGAAGTCTTTGATGAACCTTCGATACCAAGAAAATGTGCCCACAATACGTCTCACTTCTTTAACATTTCGAAGAACTGTGACTTCTAACATGGTTTTCTCTTTGTCAGAATCCATATGCAAACCGTGCTTAACCACAACGTATCCTAAATACTTCAGCTGTGGTCTGCAAAACTGACACTTTTCTCTACTTATCGTTAAGTTCGCCTCACGGAGTCTCCTAAATACTTCGTCCAGGACCTTTAGGTGAGTTCCAAAGTTTGACGTCACTATGATAATATCGTCCAAATAGAGCTTCTAAGTCTGCACCCAGAACATTGTCAATTAGCCGCTGCCAGGTGCGTTATGAAGACCAAAGGGTTAAACGGTTAAACTGAAATAGTCCTCTGTTTGCCGCAGTGAAGGCGGTATACGGTTTAGATTACTCCGCAACAGGTACTTGGCAATAGGCTGACTTAATATCTAGGCTGGAAAGATATTTTGCGTCTCGCAATTTATCGAAGGTGTCGCTAAGCTGTGGCAATGGAATTCTATCCCTCTCACAGACGGAATTAAGCTTCCTGTAATCCACGCATAGCCTATGTGAACCGTCCTTTTCCTTAACCATGACGATAGGGAATGACCATCGATGGCTCCAAGCTTTAACATCTCATCCAATTGCCTATCTATATGTTACTGCATATATGGTGATACATGATAGTAGCGTTACTTAATAGGTCTTGACTTAGTAATTATAATATGTTTTGCTTTATCAGTGCAACCCAGCTGATCACCCATAAGGTCAAAATTTCTATCCAGCAAGTCCTTCAGCTGTCTATCTTCTTCTGAAGTCAACACGGTCCCCTTCGGTATTTTAACTGTAGCAATTTCCGGCAGGTCTGAAAAGAACCATTCATTATGCCTGAGATCTGGAACTACACTCATAGAACGCCAAAAGTCTGCACCCAAAATCAAAGTGTGCGGTAGGTCTGGAATAACAATAGTTTTAATAAGACGAACTCGATCTCTCACTTTTATAGGGACCTCACATACTCCAATACTATTACATCGTTGTCCATTCGCCAGTCTACTAGTTGGCGTCTGACTCTTGTCAAGTGAAAGCACCAAGTCCATCATCAACTTCTAACCAGGCCCGTCAAGGATGGTGCGAGATGCCCCGGAATCCAAGAGACCAAGGATTTCTTTCCTTGCCCAATATGTCTACTCTAAGATAAGGTCTTTCATCGTTCTGCGCATGCACTAATACAAAGTCCAATACTGGTTGTAATCTACAATTATCCGCGCTCGCTAAATCAGATCCTTGACCTAGGAGTGCCTTCCGGCGTTTCCCGACTTGCAATTCGGACAACTCTTCACGGTGACCCCTTCCTTCTTACATCGGAAACAAAACTTCGGCTTTGGTAACGCACAACCAATAGCCCTGTGGCCAGGCTTCTTACAACCATATCGCTTCCTCCTTTGCTGGAGGTGTTGCTTCGGTATCCTTCTCTCTTAAGGTAGCTATATGTGGTTCCTCGTGAACGTACGTCAGATCAGGTTCTAACAAATTCCCACGCCTTGGAGGCGAGAATAGTTCTCTACTGATTCTATTCTCGCTTCCAAGCGTCTACATACAGTACGGAGTTGACCTACAGATGTGATATCCACCAAAGCGAACTGACTCTGATAAAATTGAGCCAAGTTCCTCACCAAAATTTTCAATTTTGCATCCTCTGAAATAGGACAGGTAAGTCTTTTGAAATACCCTAACATTACAGCCAAGTATATACCGATGCACTCATCTTGTCCTTGAGTTCTTTTACGAATTTCCTCAAATAACTTTTATTTATAGTTGCAAGGCTGGAACTCTTGGCGTAACAAATCGACGAACTCTTTTATGGATCTCGTCGTT
>MU183767.1:68579-102251 GCA_016904865.1 Pissodes strobi
GAAATATCACTACTGGATGAGGAAGACACTGAGGCTGAACGTTTTCTGCTTTTTACTGGTTTTTCCTTCAATCTTTCTGTGCGTTCTACACTTCTGTCTCTGTGGCGTTTATGTGTACTCACAGTTCCCTCAGGCTTATCTTTGGACTTGCTTCTTTTATGATGTTTGCTTTTATGGTGTTTCTTGGGAGTTCTGCTTCTAGAACGTCTCCCTTGTATAATGTTAGTACATTTATCGTAAGTGATATTTCTGTGAGTGCATCAATAGTGTTGACAAGTGACATAAACGTGTTTTTCTTTTAGATTGTAATAACCCTTCCACTAATCTGGTATTGGGTGGAATACTTAAATCTTTTAATTTGACCATGCATGTTGATGGGCTAACTCGCATTACAGCTAAGTCAGCATCTCTTCTGGATTATATTTGCAGTACATTTTGTAAAACCCGAGTCAAATGCAGGATATTTTCTATCCTGCATTTCTGGGTTGTCTGACCATCAAACTGTGTTGTGTTCTTTTTTACTGGAAAGCGGGGACTCTACATTAAAAGTCAAAGTTCAATTTTAAAAATCTCTTTATTTGAAAAATACACTTTCTTTATGATATTAGCAAATGGTGTCAAAAATAAAAAACAAAATATATTTAGACAGGTAAACTTAAAACTATAAAAATACGCAACAAAACACAAAGCACCAAAGGATGGACTTGGGTAGGGGATTTGTGGTGACTGGAGACTTCAATGTTCACTTTCAAACCAATTCTTTGGAGGCTCGGATGGTGTCGAACTTGTTTATTTATTTATTTACGGGACATGCCCAATCGAACATTGTACTAATAAAAATTACAAATAAATTTCATTACAACTGAACTTACAATCAAAATAAAACTTAACATAAAATACATGATAAATCAGACAATATGACAATTAATACCTCTAAGAACAGATCTTAACTGGCTTAAGAACTGGCTCCAGAACACCAGGACACAAGGTAAAAACTCCTAAAACCTTTGTTAAAACTACTAAGCTTCGATCCCCTAGAAAGAATAATTTTGTTCGAGGTACAGGTATTTTTTCAGATACTAGTAACTTTGCAGCTGAGTTTAAGCAAAAACCTAAGCTTGATAAAGCCTTTATATATGTTGGGAATATAATAATAATAATAATAATAAATAATCTTTATTTCAATATTATGTTACATAAAATGAAATAGTGTCACAAAAAAAGAGAGATCCATGGTCATTCTTCCTACCAAATACCCACATAATTATAATATTCATTAAGGCTATATGGCTCAATGTTTGATAAGAATTTGAACAATGATTTCTTAAGAGGTCTTAAGCTATTAATAATTTTTAGTTCATCGGGTATACTATTATATAATTTTATACATGAAGAAAATGCCCCATTTTCAAACATTTTCAGTCGGTGCTGTGGATAGATTAAATTTCTAGTTCGCGTGGAGTAGGTACTTTGTGATTCACAGTTAACAAAGAGAGATCTATTCTTAAAGAAGAATATTATACAGTCTTGTATGTAAATTGCAGCTACAGTCAAGATATTATTTTCTCTAAATCTTCCTCTACATGATTCTCGCAAAGGCAGGTTCAAAACAATTCTCAACGCTCTCTTTTGACTTATAAAAATTCTATCTATATCTCTGCAATTCCCGTACAAGATGATTCCATACCTAATATGTGATTCAACATTAGAAAAGTACACAGTTTTTTTAGTGTAGTAATCAACATATTTAGCCAATATTCTTAGAGAATAACAGCTTCTGTTAATCTTGGCCAATAGGTAATCAATATGTTTATCATAACAGAGTTGGTCATCTATCATAATTCCTAGAAACTTAATACAATTTGAAAATTTTAAATCCACCTCCCTAATGTTTAGTTATTGCGGTTGGTCAACTTTTGAATGATTTGTTTTAAATAAAATCATATTTGTTTTATCGCTGTTCAATACTAGTTTATTTTTTGCAAACCACTCATAGGCCCTTTCCAATGCATCTTTGCCAGACTCAATCATAGTTGGTGTAGAGGTAGCTGTAACTAAGATATTTGTGTCATCTGCATAGCTAGTAATTTTGCAGTTCTCACTGCATAGATTGCTAATATCATTAGTATAGATAAGAAATAGAATAGGTCCTATTACACTTCCCTGTGGTACACCTAGTGTTATTTCAGCCACTTCAGATGCAGCCCTTTTATTCCCCTTTCCTACAATTACTTGCTGTTTTCTAGATGAAAGATAAGATAATACCCAATTTAATGACACTCCCCGGATTCCATACAGTTCTAGTTTTTTTATTAGTATATCATAATTTAAAGTATCATAGGCCTTAGACAAGTCGAGAAAAAGCCCCAAAGGCAAAACATCACTGTCCAAAGATTTTATAATGTAGTATGAAAACTGAAAGAGTGCCGTTTGTGTTGACCTACCCTTCAGATAGCCATGTTGGTTTGCACCAATTAAACTATTGTCGTACATATGGTCCATGATGCGATTACACATTATTCGTTCAAATAGCTTTGAAAAAGAAGACAGTAAACTAATTGGCCTATAGTTTTCAATTTTTGATTCATCACCCTTCTTAAACACAGGAACAATTAAGGCGGTTTTTAATTGGTCCGGAAAAATGCCACACCTTAGGGAGTTGTTTATAATAAATACCAAAGGTCTCATAATAGCTCCTATGATATACTTTAACAATGTATTTGAAATCTCATCATGTCCACTACTATTTTTATTTTTAATATTTTTGACAAGATCAGATATTTCTTGGGCATTTACTAATTTAAATGGCATGCTGTTAGGGCAATATGCAGTGTTTGTATCAAAGGGGATATCTTCTATATTTTTTAATAAAGTAGGAGCAGCTGCAGATATATAATCGTTAAATTTATTTGCTATTTCTCTAGTCACCTTCTAACCCCATACTTTTGTTTATTTTGTTCCCTGTGATTTCATTAACAATTGCCCATGTTGTTTTTGTTTTATTATCTGATTTTGCCATTTTGTTACAGTAATATCTATTAGTGCATTCCAACAATATTTTATCATACTCTCTTTTTTTTTCAACATACAAGTTCTTATAATCACTTTTTACTTTTTTTAGCATGTACAACTTATCTAATTGTGTCTTACAATCACGTATCTCAGGGACATGCTGTTTATATTTACTTTTGTTATAATTTTTAACAGGATGTTTCTTAATTGGGAAAGATTCATAAAAGTGTATTAGAACCATACTAATAAAATCCTCCCACTGCTCATTTACAGAACTTGGTTCTTGAGCATATACCGACGACCAATTATTTATTATTAATTTTTCAAGAAACTCCTTTTTATTTGTCTCACTGAAAGATCTTTTTTCAACAAACAGTGGGGTGATCCTATCAATAAAAACTGTAATTTTTTGGGAAGTATGATCTGAGATATGCGTGTGTAAGACCATAGTAACATAATCCAGATCACAATTTGTTAGAATATTATCTATACATGTTGCTGTATTGGGGGTGATTCTGGTGGGATCCGTGATAGTGTACTTTACATTAAATGAGCCAATTAACGATTCTAGATCCGCAGCCTTTTTGTCATTTGACATAAAGTTCACATTGAAGTCGCCTAGAATAAATATTGTTCTTCCAGTAGCTGTACTGGCTGTTACAAACTCTTCCATCCTATCACAAAAAACCTGCATGTTACCATTGGGTGGTCTATAAACAGCAACTATTACTACATTTTTATTGGATATTTTTAGATTACAAGCGCAACATTCAATATGGTCCTCTAAACCTAGTTTGTTTAAGTCATTTCTTTCCTTAAAACAACATTTTTTTCTTACATAAATAGCACTTCCTCCATGTCTGTTTTCTTCTTTTCTACAGAAACTACTAGCTATTCTAAAATTACTAATATTGTAGTTTTGCAACTGTTCTTGAGTCTTCCAATGCCCTGTTACACATAATACACTACACTGAGTGTCCTCTGTTAGATTTTCTATTTCCAACACACAGTTTCCTATGGATTGCAGGTTTTGGTGTACCAATGCAGACTCATCTTTATCGGGGTATTCTTTGGGTCTCAGTTTCTCCGGTGCTTTTGAAGCAACCCGGCTACTAATTGTATTCACTTTGGAGCTAAAAAAGGTACTGTCTTTGTATAATTTGTGTTTTCTTGTAGTCTTCGAAGTCTCTGGATGTAAATTGGGCAACTGAAGTCACGAGCTGAGTGATCTCTTTCTGCAATCTTAAACCTCTTGCAGTTTGGGCATTCATATTTACCCGCATCACATTTTTATTTATTTATTTATTTATTTATTTATTTCTTACAGTATCAACAGCAATGATTGCCAATTACAGATACCAAACTTAACACATAGCAGATACAATAGTACATCAAAAAACAATATAAAAACACTCAACAGCAAGAACAAACAATATTTAACTTATAAGTACAAATGTAACGATATATAACTAAAAAAACTTACTACAAAAAGTTAAAACGACAGTCATTCAAATCACAGTTCTACGGTAACATTGCAGATTGATGTTCATAAAGCCTATTAGTAATCATAATTTTGAATTGATTCAGAGGAACTTGGTAAATATCAATATCAGAGGCATATTTATTGAATAAAGAGCACATTTTATATATAGGTGAAGCCTTAAAGGTATTAGTGCGAGGGAAATCCAGGTAGAAACAATTTCTTGATCTAGTACTTCCGGCGCCAAATGAAAATTTAATTTCAGATAAAATCTTGGGACAGTCCACCTTATTACTAATAATCTTAAAAAGAAATATCAGACATGTTTTTACCCTTCTGTTTTCCATAGATAAACACTCAAACATATGAGAGTCCAATTATCAAAGCCTCTTTCTGGGTAGTAACCAAACCTTTTAAAATATAAGTATTTTAGAAACTTTCTTTGTATACGTTCAATACAGTTAACCCAAGTATCATATTGTGGGGACCATATAACAGATCCATATTCTAGTTTTGGCAACACGAGACTTTCAAACAACCTAACACATACACGTAGGCTAAAATTATTTGTTGTCCTAATAACATACCCCAAGATACCATGTGCTTCCTTAACCCTAGCAGCAATATGTTCAGAAAATGCTAAACCAGCGTCAAACATTATCATTCCACATTCTGTGGAACTATGATCTCCTCCACATTTGTAGCAACATAATACTTTAGCTGTACAATGTTTAGCAACATGTCCAAATAAACAGCATTTAAAACACAAAACCACATTTGTATATTCCTGAATAAATGCAGGGCACAGGTCAAAAGTGAGGTTGTTATTTCTAATTAGCCATTTAAATACTTCAGGAGTTGTTTGGAATATCCAGTTTTCCTTGGTATTATTTCCACATTCTCTTTTGGTAATAAATTTAAAGTTGCCCGCCGCTTCCACGCCCAAAGAATCCGCCAGCTGATTCTCACTTATAAATTCATTAATAAAATCCTCGGGTGTATATCCTTTTAGTATACCTGTTATCATTACCATGGGATCGGTACTTGTCATGCTTCTAACGACTATATTTTTTGTGGAATGAGTTAAACTCCCGCTAAGTTTTTGTTGCTGAAGGGAATTTTCACATTCAATTATGACGCTCCCACTTTGAAGTTGTTTAACTCTTTTAAAATTCCCACTCATTCCAGTACTCTTTATATTATTTTTAATTTCTTGCATGACAATCCTGGGATCTGTTAGACCATTTATTTTAATAATTGTTTCTGTGGCGGCGGAGTTTTCCATTCTGTGATACCTATAGCATTCCCTGGATTATTTCTGGCTGTGTTAACCTTTAGAACGTCACTAAAAGAGGGCCTATCGTTTAAAGGAGTCTGGGATGCATGCGATGTAGTTGGTAACGGTAAGAGGTTTTGTGCAGGTTGTATAGTATTTATATATGTGAGCTCCTTTATTTTGTTGCTTAATTCCACATTTCTTTTTTCAGTTTGCCCAGTTCTGAATGCTAGGGTTGCGACATTCTGCTGTATAGCAAATACTGCCTCAGCAATATCCTTGGGATCAGTTTGATTACTCAGCTTGCTGCTATCATGTATATCTTGAAGGGAGTTAAGAACTTCATTTAAAATTTCTTCAGTTGATTGCATTAAAGGGACCCTGGTCTCGGTCGGACTATTTTCCTTAAATGGACTACTTTGGCTGTCCTGGGAGTTTGGCTTCCTTGATTTGCATCTGTCGAGGGACCCTGGGCTAGAACCAGAGCGAGGCCTTTTTTGCGTACCGTTATGGGCAGCGTCTGACGATTCATCATTAAATGCATTATCAGTAGGGTCCGTCTCCATTTGCGCCTTGGTAACATCTGTATTTGGCGGGGTTCGTAGTACAGATTTTCGAGGTTTAAAAATAATATCTGGTGTTGAATTAACGTCGTCTTTGCTAAGACTCTCCACTTGCTTATCATTTGATTCTGGGGGTATTTCACTATTTATTTCCTTATCAGTAGTAACATTTTTTTCAATTCCAATAATTTTATATATTTCTGCCTGGCTAATATTTGTTGAACCCAAAGAAGAAGTTCTTTTTACCGTAATAGAACGTTTTGCTAGCCTTTTTTTGTCAACATTACTATCTCCACCACTATTTAAATCCATGTTGTAAACACTGTTTTATAAATGTTCACTGGTATAAACAAACAAAAAAAAAAACACCTTTTGAGCACAGGGCGAATTAAAAACAGGTCTGTACTTCAAGCGTATATAAAACCTGGCATATCACCGGCATTTATAGGTGATCACATAAAGAGCCACCGTCCTGAGGTTGGGAATGATATTGATGTGGAGTGCCTTCCCGCAAAAGGCCGTAACCTATCGTTTAAGATTAATATAGCCTTTGGGAAGAAGGATTCGATTATGGATCCCAAGATTTGGCCTGCCAGAGTAATAATCCGTAGATTTTATGTGAGGCAAGATGATCAACAGGTCTTTCCGCAAGCAGCTTCCCAAGTCACAAGAGATTAGCCATTTCTTTCATTCTGGCATTTAGTGAAACATGGCTTGACACAGATATTTCTGATTCAGAACTAGGATTAGTTGACTTGAAAATTTTTAGAGTTGACCGCAATATTAATAACTCAGTGAAGAAGCGAGGTGGAGGAGTTTTAATATTGACAACAAAAAGCTTAAGAGCTAGGAAGATTGAGCTTATAGAAAGGAGCTTAGAACAAGTCTTTGTTCTCATTGACCATGGTGCCGATTCCAATTCCTAGATTATTGGATGTCTTTATATACCACCTGCGTCCAATGGTGATATTCAAAAACATTTAACCTAAAAATGTCTTTGGTGATATTTATCAGAGACATTGTGACTCTTTAGAGGACCTGAAAGAGTCTTATTCTAATACTAAGATTATAATGGTTGGAGACTACAACCTGCCAGATGCTAACTGGTCTAAATATGAACTGGGTCTTACTGTGGAGTGGTCGGAGACATCAGCGGCTAACACACTAGCAAATAGGTATGCTTTCATGGGATTAATGCAGCTAAGTAATGTTGTAAATAGTAGAAATGTTATGCTAGATTTAGTATATATGATTTTAATGATATTAGTGTAACGGATGCAATTGATATTATTTTCGAGAACAGCATTCACCATAATGCGATTTCCCTTGAGGCCTGAATGAATGAATCGTCTAAAAGTGTTATGTGTATATGTATGATTTTTAAAAATGGTAATTTTGTAGCAATTAATGACTGCCTTGCTTGCATAAGTTGGGAGGAATTGTTTAAGGGGATGAATGTGGACGAGGCATGCTCTGTCTTTTATAAGATTTTACACAATTTAATAGGCTTGTATGTTCCAAGACAATTGGTGAAATCTTCCAATTTTCCAAAATGGTTTGATGCACACATGAGGCGGCTCACTATTGAGAAGAAGATTGCTCATTGTGACTTTAAGGCTTCCAAACCTCAAATTTCATATCAGGCTTTTTTCTGATTTGAGGCGGCAGTGCAAGGAGTATCGTCCTATCTGTCATAGGGCGTATTTGGATGGATTGGAGAGGAATTTTAACACTAACCCAAAAAGTTTTTGGTCATTTGTAAGGGACCACAGGTCAGGTAATGTTCCAGATTCGGTCGTTTTCAACAATCAGTGTAGCAGAGAGTTGACATGTTCTCAAAGTACTTTTCTTCTGTTTATGTACCAAAGATCCCCGTACAAATTCCATCTTATGAGTGTTATACTTGATTGGAAGCCAGTTCTTACCACATTCAAATTTGTGAGCTTTTTGAAGCAATTAATAGTCTTCCAAATAAATTAACTTCAGGGCCAGATGGTATTCCGGCGGTGTTTCTTAAGAGATGTGTGTGTACACTTGTCAGGCCATTATCTGATATTTTCGACCGTTCACTGTCGACATCAGTTTTTCCGGCTCTGTGGAAGTTTTGTTACTTAAAACCAATTTTTAAGAGTGGTCAAAAAAAACAATGTTTTAAACTACAGGGCAGTTTCTCTGCAATCGGAAATTCCAAAGCTTCTGGACAGCTTAGTCAGCAAAAAAATGGCTTGGGATGTGAGGGGTTTAATAGACCAGGAACAGCATGGGTTTATGTCTGGCAGGTCAACCACCACCAGTCTTGTGCTCTACCAAAACTTTATCATTAACAATTTGAAACACCATAGACAGGTTGACTCTGTCTATACGGATTTTTCCAAAGCCTTTGACAGAGTCAATCATAGTCTTCTTCTTGCTAAGCTGAGAGCTTTGGGTTTTGGTGGTGCTTTGTTGGGGTGGCTTGAGAGCTTTTTGTCCGATAGAACGCAGCTTGTTAAGTTGGCATCATGTATTTCGGATCCTATTGAGGTGCCATCTGAAGTTCCTCAGGGATCTCATTGCGGACCAATTTTGTTTTCATGTTAGACATTTTGCCTCATATCAATAACAGCAAGTTGTTGATGTATGCTGATGGCATTAAGCTGTTTCGGCAGATTGATTCAATTGGTGATTGTCTTCTCTTGCAGGAGGATCTTGGTGGATTTCAGAGGTGGTGTACAGTGAATAGTATGGAATTAAATATCTCAAAATGTAACATCTACACTTTTTGTCGTGGAACATCCATAACTTATGACTACCAGCTGCATGATGTCTCTTTGGCAAGGCCTGATGCAATTAAAGATATTGGAATTATGCTTGATTTCAAACTATGCTTTTTCACACATTTTCAAGGAATGGTTGTAAGCTATGACCGTGTTGGGACTTGTTCAGCGGCTTACTGGTGGTCTTTCAGTGGATACATTAAGGTCTTTATACTGCTCACTGGTCCGACCTATTGTGGAATATGGCTCTGTTGTGTGGTCATATAAAAGAATTGACAATGATGGAAACATGAGCCAAGATCATTAATGAAAAGATTAAAAAGAATAGGTGCAAGATAGCCTCCTTGAGGCACCCCAGAAGTAACATTAATGATAGAGGAATGGAATATCTTAACCCTAACAATCTGTTCTCTCTCTGTCATGTATGAGTACAGCCCCCAATACCATACGCATGCAATTTGTCTCGCAATATGTCATGGTTGACTCTATCAAATGCCTTGGAGAAATCCGTGTAAATTGCGTCAATAGCGACCCCACTCTCCAAAGCACCCGACAAAGCTTTTTCATACACTATAAGGTTGGTAGTTACAGACAAACCAGTTAAGAAACCATGCTGTTGCGGAATAATAACGTTTTTAAACTTAAATCCCAAAATTTTTGTTACCACAGATTCAAAGGTCCTAGCAAAATGACACATTACTGAAATAGGCCTATAGTTACCAATATCACCTCTATTGCCCTGGCCCTTATAAATTGGGGTAATATATGCTGACTTTCAGTATTTGGGAAAAATACCATTAGAGAGAGACTGATTATAAATCAGCCACAAGGGTCTTGAAATGACAAATGCAATACCCTTTACAAAACCAGGAGACAGACCATCAGGCCCTGGGCTCTGTGTCACATCAATCTGAAAAAGTTTTTCAAATACATCACTTATATTCAAGGACAAAGAGTTGACATCAACCACATCTCCAAATGGAAACTTGGATACCACATCTCTATCATGAGAACCATCACCCACTGATGATGGTGCATAGACAGAGGAAAAATGGTTTGCAAACAACTGTGCAATACCCTGCTCATCAGTGCATGTGTCTGCACCAAGAAACATGGTTGATGGCAACATCAACACACCATCCCTCCTCAAACAATGTATGTATCTCCAGAAAGCATTAGGATCTTCTCTTGGCATCTTCAGTTCTAGAAATATAATCAGTAAAACATTTTTTGGCTTGAAGCTTACATACACATCTACCAAAATTATTATAATCTAATAAGGACTTGCTTTGCCTATATTTCATATGAGCAATTTTCTTTTGAATTATATATCGAACCAGATAGGGAATTTAAACTTATTTCTAATTTTCCTCTTTGGCACAAAATTTCCAATTAAGGAGTTTAGTACATTGTATATAATTTCTAAATTTTTTTCTTCACTAAAAGTTAACAAGGAATCCCAATGAACACATAAAAGACACTCATTAATGACACCATAGTTACAATTTGAAAAGTCAAAAATCTCATCTTCGTATTCTAATATATCACAGAGCAAATCACATTGGAGGTTGATAATAAGAGCAGGATGATGTCTATCACAGTTCAATATGAAGTCTACAGCGCATTCCACCGTATCCTGTAGACTGTCAGTAAACACAAGGTCCAAAATGACAATATTGGCATTGGGAATATTATTATTTTGATATAGGTTCAAAAATGGAAAGGTTTCCACAATAGACTCTGCTGATGCAGAATTTCCACTTGTAGAGACACCCAAAGAGTCATTTGACCATTCTATATTCTATGTTGGGGAGGTTGTAGTCCCCTGCAATACACACCTTATGATCAGGGTGCTGATGAACAGCAAGTTTCACGGTTCTACAGTGGAGGTCATAAATCTCAGCCGGTGACCTTGGTGGAATATAAACATAACAGAAAAGTCTTTTAAACTTTGTGGCCTCCACACACACCCAAAGCTCCTCTGAGATTCCACAGTTTAAGTCCAACATCTTACTGGGTAGATTCTTAGGAACTTCTATCAATACACCACCATTTCTGGTTGTTTGAGTCTTACGGGTTGTCTAGAGTGGTCTTTCACCCAACCAGGAATCAGGCATGTATAGATAACATTTTCACAAATATATGTCAAAATACGAACTATGAAATCATGCATGTCAGATCATTTAGCAATATCTTTTAAATACTTAATGGAGGAGACACCTATAAGGGAGAGTAACATTAGGATTGTCTACAGGCCCATTACAGACTTTGGGCTTTTTAATTTATACCAAATGGTTAGTGTTGCTGACTGGTCATTTGTTGACAGTGAATCAGTTTTCTTCAGTGCACTCTTTGAGTCTTTCATCAGCCTAATAAAGGATGCCTGTGACGTATCATTTCTTGAAAAGACCAAGTTAGCCAACAGTGGCCATCCTGGTAGTGCTTATAAAATACATTGGTTTACAGACGAGATAGAGCAAACAAGGAAAACCCTGAAATTCTTGACCCACTTGAGCAGGTCAAACGTTGTCTTGGTTCCACCCGATTTGTTAAAATCCTTTCGCAATGATTATAGAGTCTTAATAGAAAAAAGTAAAAAAGAAGCCAATAACAGGCATATTAATCGTTCAAATAATAAAAATAAAGCTGTGCGGGATGTTATTACGAACAGCAACCCAACTGTCGGAAAAACAATTTCTCTCAAATTAACGGCAAACGAGTGAGGATGTCTCCAACTATAGGCCTATATCAATTGTGCCCCTGTTTGGTAAAATTTTCGAAAGTGCTTTAGACAAGCAAATGTGTGAAACTCATCAGTTATTTAACCCGTGTCAGTTTGGCTTCTGTTCTAGCATGTCAACAACTGTGGCAATCAGCCAACTTATGATTTCATACAGCAGTGTTTTGATGGAAAACTATGCTAGGGCCTTCTTCTTTGACTTATCAATGCACAAACTACTGATAGATAAGCTTAAATATAACTTTAATAAAAACAGCATTGATCTAATAAAATCGTACCTGTCCAATCGATGACAATATGTAACGTATGGTGGGGCTACTTAAAGTAGGAACACAGGGCTCTGTCCTTGGTCCAATTTTATTTTTACTTTATGTGAATGACATTCCATCGTGTTTATCGCTGGCCAGCACGAAGTTTGTATTGTTCGCAGATGACCCCAGAGCAATTGAGAGGGCTGATAGTTTCACTGACCTTGATCGGCAGACTAAAATTGTGCAGTCCGATGTGCAACAGTGGTTTTTGTCGAATAGGTTGAGCATAAATGAGGCAAAGACTCAGCTGTTGGACTTTTCCTTGAGGCCTCTGGAGGTGCATGGCTATGTGAAGTTTTTGGGCATTTACTTGGATTCTGGGCTTACATGGGAGAAACACGCTAACTATCTTACGCGTGTCCTTAGTAAAAAAACCTTTATAATTCGCAATTTAAAAAGTATTGTTTCACCAGATGTACTTATGAATGGTTACTATGGTCATTTTCACTCTCATCTTGCCTATGCTATCCTATGCTGGAGGCATTCACCACATGCTTCCAAGATATTTGCAATCCAGAGACGCTGCATAAGAATTATGACTGGTGTCAAGTTTAGAGACTGTTGCAGGGCCAGGTTTGTCTCTTTGGGCATTATAACTCTTCCTTCCTTGTATATATTGAGTTGTCTTCTCCATGTGAGGGCTAATATGGGTGATTATGCATATAATTGTGACTATCACAGCTACAACACCAGAAATAAGGATAAATTTTCCTTAAACTATAATAGGACTGCCAGGGCCAGGGATGGGCTAAACCATTTTGGAGTTAAATTTTTGAATCTGTTGCCACTGTGTGTTAAAAACCTGGACTACCATCTATTTAAGTCTAAAGTTAAAAATTATAGCTTTGTTTAGGCTCAAGGTGAAGGCCTTTTATGACCTGGAGGAATATTTCAATAACAATTTCGATGATTTAAAGTAGCAACTGTTCAGGGGCGTATAGGCGGTTGCCTTAGCGGTCTTATTGCTTTATGTTGTATTTACAAGTATGTGTATTTATATTATGTACATCATCAATAAATATTATTATTATTATTATTATTATTATTATTATTATGTATAACTTTTGTATTAGCTTGTTAACTAAGTAACGAAGGTTTTCAGTCAGGTCTTCTCGAATTTTGCGTTTGTGACATTTTAAATTGAAATAATTCAAAACTAAGAATAAAAAAAATTACCTAGTTCGTCTTTAATAAAGTAGCCATATTGTTCCTACACTTAGCCACGCCTACCGACACGGATACTGTCTTTTATCGTATTATTCAAACGGTGATAGCGCCTCCTTTTATTTTATCTCGATACGTATTCTTTCAAATTTCAAATTTCTTTATTCATGTTTATAAAGCACGAAGTTTTTTACACACGTCACATGTTTACTAAAACAAACACCTAATACTAAAAAAAACAGAAAATATAAAATCTTACATATTCTTTTATACGTATATGGTGTTAGCTTTGACAAGGGAAGGGAGTGGACAGATAATCTTGCTTTACGGCTGCGCCCAGTACGTGTGATCAAAAATCGAACGGACGCCATTAATAGGAGCCGGCCAGACACTCAAAGCGGCACCTCCGTGTATTTTGGTGATTTTTGTTGTGAAAAACTCAAAATACTTCAATTTGTCCATAACAATATAGTGTTTTGTTGTTCTTATGGCTGTAAAAGTCGCAATGATCGAAAGGAGCCTGGAATTACTTTTCACAGGTAAATATATTCTACACCTAGTACTTGCTGACTCTAATATTTATTATTTATTTTCTTTGTGTAAGCTGAGATATATAGATTATTTCAAAATATGATTACGATTATACTTCAGGCTGCCTTTCTTTGTAATTTTATACTAGCTTTGTTAACATTTTCAGTCATGATTGCTAATAAGAATCACACAATTGCCCTTGTAAATAGCCTGTCGCGCAGTGGCATACATTGTTTTGATCTTTTAAGGAAATATATTTGATTATTTCAATCATTGCATTTTGTGATTTAAGCCAGTAATAGAAGTATTATGGAGTATAAAATAACAGATATAATTTAGTGACGAGAATGTACCTAATAAGGCATATGCTTGCTGGGATTATAATAAAATATTCATGAAACGCCACTGGTCGAGAATGTCAAATCCTGGAGCCAACCCAAGAACTTCAAACCTTATTATTCTTGGAGCCAACCCGTAACAGAATAGCTGCCGGTTTTACCCGTCCACTCCCTTCCCTTGTTAAAGGATGTTCGGTTGCACTTGGCAATGTTGCTGTTCAGTGTTGTCAATCTGTGAGGAATTCCTCAAAATGTGAGGAATTTAAAGGTATGCTGGGGAATTTGCGAGGAGAGTGAAGTTGTGAGGAAAATGAAGGAATTTGTAATATGTAATACCTTAACCTATAATTCACAGTAATAAGCAATATAATCTTTGGCCGGATGTGAACTCGAACACGAACCGCTACCTTTAGGTAGGTTATAGTAGTAGTAAATGTCGTTTGTCACTTTCGTTCTCGTTGTCATATTTATGATATAGTGTCTTCATATGGTAGCATTGGTTACACTGCGTAGGGAAAGTAGGGACATTTTTATGTAGAGGCGAGGGTTTGTTTTTTAAAGCTTAACATCACTGTTTTCGTATCGTATGGACAAGCGTCTAGGGATAGGGCCAAAATTTCGATGCGATACCGTGCATGCGCAATGGCGAAACAAGAATAACATGTAGATATTATTATAGCTTTGCATTGCCCCCGCTCGCTACGGAGGCGCAATTAACAAGAATTAATCAATACTAACCCAAGGCTAACCCAAAATTTAGAATAAAAAAGTAAATTAATAAAAAACCAACATTAAAAAAAAAGGTAAACAAAACGTCTGTCGCAACCGACGGGAATCGAACCCACAGCTCGGAAATGACAGGCAAAACCTTTACCTACTACACCGCCGAGGCGTTGAAGAAATTTCGCTAGAACGTAAAGACATGGATAATCGGATATTTCGACCATATTACGCATGCACGGTATCGCATCGAAAATTCGGCCGTATCTCTAGATGGTTGTATGATTTTTAATATTTGGTTTTGGCGCCATCAGTGCAATCGTGAGGAATTGAAGGAATTTCGTCGATTTCAGTCACGGCCACCTTGTCGTATAGGTGGCAGTGTTTGAGTGGGGAACCGGGAAATCGATACTCATGTCTACACACAGGAATATTACTTTGGCTCCCTGGCTTCCGCATGCGCAGAGTATGGGTGCGTTCGTTTATAAGTGTCTAGGACTTCACGCATGGCCCTCCGCTCGCTTCGGGGCGCAACCATACAAAACTAACTGAAACTAACCCAAGAAAAAACAAACATAATCTTACTAACCCCACTAACTGAAACTAACCCAAGCTAACCAAGACTAACCCAAATTAAAAAAAAAAGCAAACACTAACCCAAGCTAAACCAAATAAAAAAAAGCAAACATAATCTTAAAAAAGGCAGAAAAAAACGCATTACCACCGACGGGAATCGAACCCACGCCACCCATATGAAAAGCAAATGCTCTAACCACTACACCACTAGGCCTCTCGGAAAGAATGCGTTGCATCGTAAAGACATTGGCAATTGAGGTATTTGTAGTGTAAGTGGCGCTGATTGATGCGTCACTCGTATTCTGCGCGTGCGGAAGCCAGGGAGCCAAAGTAATATTCCTGTGTATAGACGCGAATGAAATCGATAGCATACTGTTGGCAATGTTGGCATTGGCAACACTGTTGCTGTTTAACAGCCTGTTAGTGATTTGATTTGGATTATTTTTGATCAAATATTTATATATTTAATTATTCAAATTATTGTTATCATAATTTTTCATGTTTCTTTTTGTTTTAATTTAGTATGAAATGAGACAATTATAGAAAAATGAATATGGAAATTAATAAAATAATCAAAGAAGAACCTACTTGTATTAGCATGAAACAGGAACCGAGAGATGAGGAGTATTTAGATTTCGAAGAAAGTGGAGCAGGATTTACAGAATGTATTAAAATAGAAGAACAAGAAATTCCTGAAATAAAAAGTATTTAATATATATTTCTGTATTGATGTTAGTGATAGTAGTAGGGAGGATACGAGCTCGTAGACCTATGTCTTGTATTGCTTAGGTGTTGATGATTAGAGTCATGCGGAAAATAGAGCACTTTTCTATTAACTATAAACTATAGAGCACTTTTCTGTTAACTTTTTTTTTTAATAATTATCCCTGCCATATTTTATATTTTTATTAAGAAAAATGTGTGAACTTTCTAGCTACCACGAAGTTAGAAATAGAAGAACAAGCTCTATGTGATGTAGCTATCAAAGATGAAATTTTAGAGAAATATCAGGTGGATAAAAATCCAAGGAAAAGAAGCAGGTAAGCTAAACATTCGGACGTATATATATAGACAAAGTCAAAAGTGAGGCTTTGTTTACAACATGCATTAATTTTTAAAGGAAAGCTTCTGACCCAAGAAGGGACCTGGCATGTGATGAATGTGGATTTAAAGCGGTGAAATTACATCATTTGGTGAGCCATATTGAGCTAGCTCATCAAAAAGATCAGCAACCAAAGCAAACTACTTCGGACTGTACTTGTTGTATGTGTAGCACTAAATATGAAGGTAGTTGGAAAGAGCATATGACGAATTTTCATATTGATGAATTAGGCAAAAGAGGTAGGAAAAGGAGTGAATTGCAATTAGAGAAGATGCCTAACTAATATTTGTATAGTTTGCTTTATACTTTTGATAAATAGTTTCCTTAAGTGAGCCACCTTAATATACATTTGTTACTTTCCAGATTCTGACAGAAAAAAGGAAAAGAAGTCATCTGATGATGCCCAGACTCATTTAGAAGCTCATGCGACACTGGACGAGGATAAAATATATGCTTGCAACTATTGCTCATATAGAGCAGAGAATGTTTTAATGAGACATCATCTTGTAATTCATGTCATAGATAATAAACCAGTTAAGCAGTGTCCCCATTGCCCATTGAGGTTTACTGAAAATGGTAACTCTGTCGCATGTTTGATATATTTTTATTTAATAAATTTTGATTTGCTTTTTTAGTGTTAAATTGTCACGTACAGGAAGCGCATTACCCAGATGCAACATTCGGGTGTCCAGAGTGCGATTACGTTACAAAATTCATGACCAATTTTCAAAGACATCTGAGACGGCATGTTAATTTGGAGAAGTGTCTTCCAACCCAAGAGAAGAAAGCGTCGGTGGTCGAAAAGAAGTCTGATCAAAGAAGAAAATTTTTGTGTGTGCCAAAGACCACACAATAGAAGTGAAAATTTCAAGAAGCGGGGTCATCGTTTGTCAGAATTTCGGTCTGAGCCTTCGTTGCAGTTTATTTTCCTGTTCTCCTGAAATTAATTATTTGAGTTTTTCCTTCTCCCCCTCCCCTAGCCAAATGGGTGGGGGGGGGGGAGTTTTCTTTTTTACCCTGGCTACATCCGAGCGTAGCTTGTGACGGTTTTACTGAGTTCAATCCCCAGGAAAAAAAAAGCAAAACGCGCCTAAAGATGTTCACTTCAAAAAAAGAGGAACAGTAAAAGCGCTTGAAAAACTTCTACAATCGGTGTTTAATATCTAAAAAAAATATATAT
Source organism: Pissodes strobi (assembly GCA_016904865.1). NCBI lineage: Eukaryota > Metazoa > Arthropoda > Insecta > Coleoptera > Curculionidae > Pissodes > Pissodes strobi. Next base: position 86,329 of record MU183767.1, read on the forward strand.
TTGTAATTTTAGAAACATCGCAAAAAAGTGAGGTTTTGGCTACTATGGTAAGTGTTTCTAAGGTTCATTTTGAATTATTTCAGTTGCGTGTTATTAGGGTTAGGATATAGCTGTATTTTGTATTTATTTATCGTGTACCTACAAGCAGTGATTTTAAGAATAATAACTTCTTAAAGGCATTGGACATGGTTAGTTTAGGTTCAAGTCAAATAACAGATTAAAAGAGAGCAGTGAATTCAAATTCAAAAAGTAGCTTTATTGTCTGAAACAGAGAGTTATTGACAAAGCCCTACTTAATCTAAGTCAGTTAACCTTAAAATACTAAACAATTCAAGTAAAACACAGTTACAAAATAAAAAAATAAAAGTACATACATACATATGTTTGGTAATCAGGACTATTCAGGACAGAACATCATTAAAAAATTCTTCTAGAGTATAATATGCCTTAGTACCTAATAATCCCTTTAAAAGTTTCTTAAAACTAATATGAGTCTAGTTTTCTGATGCAAAGAGGAAGGTGATTGAACATTTTTTTACCCATATAAACAAAAGCCAGTTCTAATATATTCGGCAAACGATAAACACGTGTGTGAATTTATTCGCGTCTTTTAAAGTTTTTAGCGGGTTATTGAAGGATATTATTATTGAAATTGGACATGGCGGGTGACTCTGAATGCTGAAAAACCCAAGGTAAAAGTAAAAAACCATCAAGAAGTGAAAAAAATGGAAAAAATACGAAGTTCTTCATTGGGATCAATAAACCTAACCAAATCAGAAATAAACAAAATCATAGGTGTCAAGGACGACGTGACCCAGCTGATAAGCGATACAGGTAAACAAACGGGCCAACAACAACAAATACCAGGGAGTTCCAAAAAGATCGATGAATACGCTAATAAAAACGACAGGTACAATTCGGTGTTTAAAACAAATTTATTTTAATAAGAACACCCCCAACAAGTGCAGCAGATAAAGAGGAGAAGCAAATTAACAAAGATGTGGAAGAAAGAAATAAAAGACAAAGATCAGAAACTACGCCAGAGCAATATAAAACGTGTAAAAGACCGTGTGAGGGGATTACAAACACAGAAGAAATGAACTTTGAAAATGATAAGAGCAGTAACACGAAAGAATATCAAACTCTTTCGGAGAGAATGATTGAAAAACTTTATTCAACAATAGATGTAATCTCTGAAGTGATGGACAGAGATAAAGATGAAGATGGAAACAGGCCTCCCAAGAAAAGACCAGAAGGCTGTGAAACAGGCACACATAGAAATATGTAAGTTTTTCACATCTCTGGTATTTAGCATATCAGAAACAGAAAAAGAAAATATAGTACTAAAAAGCAAATTACAACAAACATATAGAAAATATGAGACTTGGGAAGATGACCCAAGAGAAAGATAGTACACCAATAATATTACAAGAAACATTGAAAATACGACGCAAAACGAATATCAAAATTCACAAGAAGAAAAATGGACAACACCCAAAACCACAAAAAAAAAACATGTAACCATAATCAGAATAGACAATGTACATGACCCAAAAGAAACGATAACAACACTTAGGAAGCGAATCAATATCAAAGACATTGGAAAAGGTTTCAAGAACATAAAACAAACAAAAAATGGTGCAGTAATCATAGAGAGTCATGACAAAGAACAACAAGACACACTAAAGACTGTAATAAATATCATTGACAATATAAAATATAAAGAGAATAACACAAATATGTTCATGATAACGGGCATTGTCAAAGGTTACTCAGACAGTGAATTTGTTGAAGAGCTCGAAAGACTAAACGACGATATTGTTAAAGAATTGCAAACTACCATTTAGAACAAAATCAAAGTAGTGGCGAAAAAGTAATGTAGAAACCCAGAGAAGGAATCTGGATTCTACAAGCGCCAGCCAAAATAACAAAATGGTTCCTGAAGAAAGGTACCATCTTTTTTGACCTCGTAGCACTGCATGTGCAGGAACATATAAATCTTGCAGTTTGTTTTAAATGCTCTGGCTTTGAACATGTGGCAAAATACTGCACACAAAAGGAATGCTGTCACAAATGCGGAGAACAACACAATGCAAAGGAATACACTTTCAATGCGCAAATTGTCAAAAAATGAAATACACAGACACTCAACACTCAGCTAGAGACACAAACTGTCCGGTATATAAGCGAAGAATGGCAAGGTTTAGAAATAACGTCGATTGTGGCGGAGATTTTTTCTAGATAAACAAGAGCAACAAAACAAAAACAGAGAAAAGAATCAAACAAAGGCAATAAGAAGGGAAATTATGACAAACGTCAGTATCATCCACCAAAACGTCCAGTCACTCGGTAATGCAATTGATGGAATTAATGAAATTTTAAAAGAAAACACTGAATGTAAATTCCTATGCATTACAGAGCACTGGAAGTCAGTAGAACAACTCAAATACCTTTCGATAAAAAATTATAAATTAGGAGCATGGTATTGTCGCGAAACCGGTCAACATGGAGGTAGTGCAGTGTATGTACACAAAAAATCAAATGCCATACAAGAACTAAAATTAACAGACATTGCGGTTAAAAATGAGTTTGAGTGCGCAGCGGTGGAATGTGATCTAAATGGATTGCAAATCATAATAATATCTGTATACAGACCATCATCTGGAAGTATAAATACTTTTCTTGATAGGTTTGAATCTCTGTTAACAAATATCATCGTTGAAAATAAGGGAATTATAATTGCAGTGACATAAATGTAGAAATGCTTAAAGAAAATGGCAATAAAATCAACCTTTTGTCAATATTAAAATCCTTTAACTTAAACCAGTCAATTTTTACGAATACTAGGACAACATATAACTCAGCCTCTTGTATAGGCAATATTTTCCTAAATTTAGACTATATAGATAGTAAGGTTTTTGATACGTTTATCTGTGATCATGCCGCTCAAAAAGTAACCTTCCAATTAAAACAGTTACAGTACAAAAGAATTTTCTCAGATGAAAACAAAGTATTATTTGTCAATGGGCTAAAAGAACAAAACTGGCTTCAAGTATATGAAGCTACAAGTGACAATGTAAGCACTAAATGGAATATATTTTTAAACGGTTTTACAAACATTTTTTATCAGTTCTTTCCAATAAAACTAATTAACATACACCAAAAACCCAAATTAGTTAATGTTCCAAAAATCAAAGAGTGCAAGAATAAATTAGATATCTTTTTGACTTTGTCTAGATTCGATAATAAGTTCAACGAAGAATATAAATAAAACCAAAAGAGAATATGGTAATCTATTAAAGGCGGTAAGGTCAGAGAGATACGAAAAACGACTAAGAATGGCGGAAAATAAAACGAAATGTATGTGAAACATATGTAAGGAAATAACCGGAAGTGCTATAAAATGTCAAGATATTGGTATTAAAGGCAATCCTGAAGAAATACCCGATCAGTATAATAAGTATTTGCTCTCAATCTCAATAGTTCCTGAACTACTTAAGAATTTACCGGTGCAACTAACGAATTGTAAAATCAGGGAAAACAATCAGTCGATGCTTATGAGACCAATATCTACGACTGAACTCTGCGACTTGGCCAATAGCATTAAAAACAAACATAGCTCAGGCATAGATGAAATACCGACTAGCATTGTAAAACTGGCGATTCCAGTGATTGAAGAGGTTTTTGTTATCTCATAAATAAATCTTTTAAGCAAGGTATATTCTCGGACCAACTCAAAATATCTTTAATAAAACCTATATTCAAAAATGGAGACCCTGAAGTTATGGATAATTATAGACTTATAAGCCTCCTACCATCTTTTTCTAAAATTTTTGAACTTGCCATATGCCATCGCCTGTTAGATTTCTCGAATAAATGCAATCTAATTAATAGTATACAACATGGATATCTACCCAACAAATCAACTCAAACTGCTATTTTCCAATTTACAAAAAAACATAATAGATTTCATAGAAAATGGAGATTTGGCTATGGGAATATGTCTGGATTTGTCCAAGGCATATGACTGCATTGATCCGAAATTGTTATTACAAAAATTAGAACCATATGGAGTGAGAGGCACAGCTCTTAAGTTATTTCAGTCATATATGACAGGTAGATATCAAAGGGTTGATATAACAAAGAATGGACAAAATTACTCTTCCGACTTAGTAGCAAAGGAGATAGGGATTGCCTAGGGCAGTATTGCAGGGCCAATATTGTTTGTGATATTTCTAAACGATTTGCACGCCATAGCGACATCCAATGAAAACGTAACATGCTATGCAGACGACACAAACCTCATCACTGGGGGAATTAATGACTATGGGGAAAGCCTTATTTAACAAAGCTAATAACTGGTTCATAGAGTTGTTACAGGTCTCCCTCCTCTAATGTTAATACATTTATCGTAAGTGAAATTTCTGTGAGTGCATCAAGCGTGTTGACAGGTGACATAAACGTGGATTTTTTAGATTATAATAACTCTTCCACTAATCTAACATTGAGTGTGGTACTTAAATCTTTTAATTTGACCATGCATGTTGATTGGCCAACTCCCATTACAGCTTAGTCAGCATCCCTTTTGGATTATATTTCCACTACGTTTTGTAAAACCCGAGTCAATGCAGGGTTGTCTGACCATCAAGCTGTATTGTGTCCCTTTTTACTTGACAGCAAGCGCTACATTAAAAAAAAAGTGGGAAGATTGTTAAAAGTCAAAAATCTCTTTATTTGAAAAATACACTTTATGTTATTAGCAAATGGCGTCAAAAATAAAAGATAAAATATATTTAGACAGGTAAACTTAAAACTACAAAAAAACACCACAAAGCACCAAAGGCAACAGTGCACACAGGTTAAAATGATTAAAAATACTTAAATATGATTATCTATTTATCTATGATTAAAAATACTTATACAGAAGTACATTCAAAACTGACACCGATGCAAGGTTTAAAAAAGAAGAAAACAGAAACTATGAACTACTGAGAAACTTAGCAACACTGTATGGCTCAATGTCCACAATATGCTTCATTGCTGCCTTTCAGAAGCCAAAGACGTTCTCAATTTGCTTTATTTTATTAAGCTCACTTACGGGTTCCAGGACATCTTGCGGAAATATGGAACATATTCAACAATTTTATGATCAATGCGCCTCCAAATTTAATAAAAAATCAACATCAAGTACAATTTTCCTGCAATATCCCAGTACATAACAAATCATTCTTTTTATCTCCAGTCACATCATTTGAGGTATCTGGGATTATTGCAAAACTTAAAAAATAAGAAGAGCTCTGGGTGTGATGAAATTTCAGCAAATCTATTGAAGCACTGTGCAGAGGAGGTTGTAGTGCCCTTGTGTCACATCATAAATAATTCATTTATGTATGGTTTATTTCCAGAACAACTAATATTAGCTATTGTTAAACCAATATACAAAAAGGGAGACAAAACTCTTGTTGAAAACTACAGGCCTATTAGCTTATTATCAAGCTTTTATAAGATCTTTGAAATTGCAGTGTGCTCAAGGCTCCTGCAGTTCTTCTGCGCAGAAAAATTAATAAGCTCATCCCAGCATGGTTTTCTTAAAGGAAGGTCAGTGGAGACTGCAACTTAAGATTTCGTTGATAGGATTCTTAATGGCTTTGAGAATGGGAACCTATCTCTGGGGGTATTCCTGGATTTGTCAAAGGCATTCGACAGTATCGACTTCAGGATTTTGCTGGAAAAATTGGAGCGCTATGGAGTGCGTGGGCCAACCCTGCACTGGATAAACTCGTACCTCCTACATAGAAAGCAAAAAGTGGTTATTGAGACTGAGGGGATAAGTACTTTTCTAGTGAGGAAGAAATTTTAATGAGTGTACCCCAAGGCAGTGTCATGGGCTCTTTGCTCTTAATTATTTACATTAACATCTTAGCCAGTGAAATACTGGATAAAAACTCCTACCTCACAAATTTTGCTGATGATATCAACCTGCTAATGATTGGGTCGGCACTGTCAGAGAGCTTCTTGAGATGTCCACAAATGCTGAAAAACAAATGTAGTCTGCTTTTGAACCAAGCAAAAAAATAAGGACATGCCAAGGGTTGTTTCTCTCAATGAATCAACCCAAACTCTTTCCGAACATACAAAGTTTCTGGGTCTCTACGTTGATCAGAAACTTGATTGGGTACAACATCTCTCAATTGTCTGCAATAGAGTTAACTCTGCATGTTACTAACTGAGAATACTTTCCAAATATTTAAACTTGGACAATCTAAAAACTGTATATTTTGCAAACATATACTCAGTCCTTAAATATGGCATAATGTTCTGGGGAGGAAGTAGGAATGCAGATAGAGCTTTCTTAGCTCAAAAAAAGGCAGTTAGAATCTTGCTCAACTTAAGGAGGAGAGACTCATGTAGGGGAAGGTTTAGAGACTTGGGACTTCTGACAACTTATGGGCTTTATATATGTGAGTGTCTTTTATTTCTGTTTAAGAATGGGCAGAGATTTGTTGAGTTTAATTCATAAAGAATTATTCCAACTAGTTTCACTGGGTTTTGCCCTCCTCACCAGAGACTTAGGTCCTACCTACTCGTGTATTAAATTTTTTAACACATTGCCAAATAATATTAGGCAGCAGGAAACTCTTGGCCCTTTTAAGAAATCTATTAAAAACCTGCTTGTAGAAATTGAACCATACACAATCCAAGATTTTCTGAATCATAGACCTGATGAAGTTTGAAGTCTCCTGCAAACATTGTTTCCGATGTGTTTTTTGTTGTTCCTTGTATCTATGCTATTTTAACAATTGCTCTAGTGTCCATCTAATGTAACCATTTTATCCAATTTTATTGTATCTTTTCTTAACTTTTTTTGACTAGCAACTAAGCAACACTGGATGGCTCAATGTCCACAATATGTTTTATTGTTGCCTTCCTGAAGCCAAAGACGTTCTCAATTTGCTTTACTCCATCAGGAGGTCTGTTATAATATTTTATACAAGAATAGGCAGGACTGCGCTTAGATAGTGTCAACCTATTCTTAGGGATATTATAATCACCTGACCTGGTGTCATGGTCATGTCCAGGCAGGTGCCGTAGAAAAAGATCTTTATTTTTATATAAAAAAGTACACATTCATACACATACATTCCAGCTACAGTGAGCAGCTGTTTAAAAATATCTCTGCATGAATGCAGCCTATTCGCACCAAGCATGATTCGAATGGCTTTCTTAACACCCGCTCAGCTCGGATGCTATTACCCCAGAACATTATGCCAAATCTAAGTACTGAATTGAAATTAGCGTGATATGTCATCAATAATGTTTCATAGTCAAGATAGTTCTTTAAAACTCTCAGGCTGAAGCAATATACCTGTCCAGCTTTCCCGAGACATAGTCAACCTCCCTTTCCCACCCAAGATGGCAGTCAACAAATATACCCAGGAATTTTGCCTCTGATGTGAAAGTTATCCTTTGATTCAGTAAATCAGCCTCTGGGTAGTCACATGCTGAATCCTTAGTTCTGAAAATTAAAAAATTGAAAATCAAGCTGTTCTGGATAGACCACTCATGTTTAGATTCCAAGCACTGTCTACCAGCTCTAAGCACGGCTTCGACTGAGTGCCCCTCCGTTAACACATTTGTGTCATCAGCATAGTTGATTACTGATGTCTTTTCATTTGAAATGTCACTGCCGAAACCATTAATATATCATACAAACAACAAAGGACCGATCACCCTACCCTGAGGCGCATTTAAAGATCCTTTACACAAATAGTGCACTATGTAAAAATCGACGTCTCTTATTGGTCGGTCCATCTCGTATTACGATATGTCTGCGTGATGCAATCAGTTTCTGTCAAGAACTCTGACGGTGCAGAGGTTTAGATCGTTGGGTCTCACCTGGAAAACGCGGGTTCGAGCCCCGTTGCCTTTTTTTATTTTTTTTATAGATTATGTTTCTAAACAGCTTTTTTTCTTGATTTTGGGTATATCTTGGGTTAGATTGGGTTAGCACCTGGTTAGTTTCCTTTTCTTGAGCTCCCGTAGCGAGCGAAGCGAGCGGAGGGTCATGCGGATCGACCAATGGGAAAGGCCGATTTTTATATAGTGCACTATTTGTGTAAAGGATCTTATAATGCCCCTGAGGCACACCCATAGACAGCAACCTAAATCAGAACAATAGTCCTGTCACTCCTGTCCATTCAACCGAACCAAGATCCTCTGCGTACGACTCCCCAAACAAGACCGTGTCAAATCCAATGGAGCACCCCTAACCCAATAATGTGTTAATTTATCAAGCAGTATGTTATGATCTAGACTATCAAAAGCCTTTCACAAGTGATGGCCCTCAAAGCAGTCCACGATCCTACTTACAAAGTCATAAACTGCAGTATTAATTCATTTCCCTGGTAAGAATCCGGGTTGACTTAAATTTACAAGTTTTTGTGAGGAAAAGAACTCCAGCAGACGCGCACACATTGCCTTTTCTAAAATCTTAGAAAAGGATGATAAGAGAGTAAGAGACTTATCAGTCTATAGTTCTCAGGCAGAGCAGGATCACCTCTCTTTTATATAATGGTTTAAGAATTGCAAGTTTAAGGTTGTCGGGAAAGATTCCGAAGGTAAATGAATTACTTATAATATAACAAAGTGGAGTTAGAAGTTGTTCAGCACATGCCTTTATGATTTTTAAAGTATTTTTCAAAAAGTCAAATATAATTGTATGACGGTTTGCAATTGAGTATTGAGACTGCCTGGATTGTGTAGAACTGGTGGGAACCGGATTTTTTTGTTGGTGTTGAGTGAAAATAGTGGCAGCAAAACTCTAACTTAACATGCCGAATAAAGTTTGCTACAAGTTTAATTCAAATTGTATTTTCAAGAAGGACAAAACTCGCTCTAGTCCTTTTGGTTATCCCTGTGATGTATGTTTAAGGGTAATCTGCCAGAAATGCAACAAAACCCAAGCACAGGAGATCAGAGTGATACCGAGTCAAACTCGAACACTTGTTCACATGTGCCCTGAATGCCTTGCAGACTTCAGGCAGTTTCCAAAGATAGTGAAATTGGTAGACTCCTTGAAGACTGAGGTTTCGAGACTAAAATCTAAATTCCTGAGTCTGGAAGCATCGGTTGGATCTAAGCTAGAGGATCATGGAGATGGGAAAAATGTGGAGGCCATCGAGGGTGAACTAAAACAGCTGAAGTCAAGGGTCACTGATAACAGTGATAATATCTCCGAAGTGTGTGGACATACTTTCTGCAATCAAGAACCATCTATATGATTAATCGGAAAATATTGCTATCAAGCTAATATTTCTAAAAGGAAAAACAATGATTACAAATTGGCAAGAGTATGTTCATAAATGCATGCCACTGCCATCAACGTCAGACTCACCCACTATGAACAGTCTCTGCATGTCCTATCCATATAAAAGATGTTGAAAATGTTGCTTATTTTGTGCATTAAACACTATCTATTTACAATAGTAGATAGGAGCAGCGGTGTGTGGTCCATGGAAGCAAAGGAAGCATTGCTTCGCTTAAAATTCTAGAAAAAATGCTCCTCAATTTAGTATTATTTTGTTTCAATAATAATAAGTATGAATAATTATTAGTGTGAAGCAGGTATCAGTATATATTTCATTTTTGTGATCCAGCCTCCAATGTCGAAGTCGGCCATGGGCCGTTTGTTCTTCTCGGCATGAACCATGGCCGATTGCGACATTGCAGGCAAGGTCACAAAAATGAAATATGTACTGAAACGTGCTTCATTCACACTAAGATTAATATTTCGTTTTTATAATTATTATTCGTGAGACAAAATATTATTAAATTGGAGAGCATTGTTTCTAGAGTTTTAAGGAAAGCAATGCTTCCATTGCTTCCATGGACCGCACGGACCGCTGAGTAGGAGTCATATGTGAGTGTGTAACACCTTGGAGGTATACGAATCACAACTAGTAAAAATATTGCCAGTACAGGAGCCTGCAGTATTGCCTATTCCTGTATGTTCATGTATTGAGGGAAAAATATTATAATAGTTCAAAAGAGACATGAATACCACTGAGTCAACATCATCCCTCAAAATATCAATATTAAAATCACCCCCTAGAAATACCAAAACATTGTCATTCAGTAATATGTTCAAAATACAATCAGTTCAACACTGGTACCAGGAGATCTGTAAACAGCTATAATAATTATTCTTATATTCCAAAACAGTCTCCACAGAGTGTCCTGTGAAATCAGTTCGTGATTTCCAAGATATTCCTTTGTGGACATACAGAGCAGCACCCCCATGCAAGATTTCTTTCCTGCAAGAAGCAGACGTTAACACATAGTTAGCAAGGTTGTATTTCTTGATTTCTTCGTTCGACTTCCAATGTTCCGTGATGGCTATTGTAGTACATTCGTTTTCTTCCAGCAACTGTTGGATTTGGTCAACCAGTTGACTGGACATTGTGATGTAAAATATTTATTTCAGTACCTCCGCTGCGTTTCTCACTGTCTGCGTTCTACTTGACAGGTACGAGCGGAACCAGTTAAGTGCAACTCCTCTGGAACCATAGATTTCCAGTTTCTTCAGCAGTATTCTGTGACACACAATCAAAGCTTTGGATAAGTTTCAGAAAACTGCCGTTGCAGACTCCGTAATTCAACTGCATATAGACATACTCTAGAAAATTAAATACAGCATCACTGGTTCCCACTCCAGCCTGGAAGTCAAATTGTTGAATATTTAGAATATTAAGCTTTTTTAGAAAGTGCATTTTTCGAATTTTTACCAATCTCTCAACCATTTTACCAAGAGTGGGTGGGACCGACTGTCATTGAAAGTGTTCATGGCGATGCCACTGTCAACTCTTGCCGCTCTGGCTGAGGAGATAAACGTCTCCTTTTCTTCTGGTTTGTTTTCCACATTCGCTCAAGGACGCCTTGATTGTCCCATTGTTCAAGAAAGGGGACCATGATAGTCCTTCAAACTTTAGACCTTAGACCTATAGCTCTGCTCCCCACTCTTTGCCATTTGGTGGAAAGATTGATGAAAACTCGAATAATGGACTTTCTGAAAAAGCTTAATATTCTAAATATTCAACAATTTGGCTTCCAGGCTGGAGTGGGAACCAGTGATGCTGTATTTAATTTTCTAGAGTATGTCTATATGCAGTTGAATTACGGAGTGTGCAACGGCAGTTTTCTGTGACATCCGAAGCCTTTGATTGAAGAAGTCTAAACTGTCCCAGTACCTGTTTACACTTGAAGATATTCTGTTGACAGAGTTAAATAATCAATACCATGTAAGGCAATGGGTTAGTTTTACTCCGCGTTTGTCGACAAGGAACATGAATTTTAAAGTGCTGTAGACAAGTGGGATACCTGAGGAACACCAGATGTTGTGAGAAATGGGGTTGATAGATGTCCTTCCACTCTAACCTTCTCTATTGGAAAGATATGATTTAATCCAAGAAAAAAGTGGACCCGAGAACCCATAGTTTGAATCCGTGTAAGTCACATGAAGTTCTTTTCCGTCCTGAAAAGAATTGGTAATAAAGTTTACAAAAATAAACAAGTTGGTATCAACAGACCTTCCAGGAGCAAATCCATGCTGTTGACTAACAATTATCTGCTGGAACAAATCAGGCAATTTGTTGTCAATACATGACTCAAACAACTTCGGAATAGCGGAGAGAAGACTAGTGGGTCTATAGTTGGTAATATCATTTTTCTTGCCAGATTTGTGAATCGGACTTACATATGATAGCTTCCAAGAGGCAGGAAATAATCCAGAGGTAAGGGACTGACGAAAAATAAGAGTGAATGCTAGCTTTAATACCCTATTAGGTATTTCATCAGGACCTGCAGGTTTATTGAAGTCCACTTCGGACAAAGACTGCACTTCAAGGGCATTCAAGGTTATGTTGTTAACTATATCGGGTATCTGTTCAGGAGTGATTGAGGGATTAAAGACAGAGGAAAAATGTTTAGCAAACAAGTTAGCTATATTGCCACCATTATCAGCAGATTCATCACCAAGAAACATTTTCTTTTGAACAGGTCCATCATTAGACTGTGATTTTACAAAATTGCAGAAAAATTTAGGATTAGTACTAATGTTACTTTCAGTATTACTAATAAATATAATGTTCATGACATTCTTTGATTCAAATTACACTGATTGCGAATTGAGCTAAAGTTTTTGTTAATCAATAACTGAATAAGTCTGCTTGCACCTTTTGAGGGCTATTTTCTTTTTAAATATAAGATTCTTGAGGTCCTGCGAAAACCAAGTGGGAAAGCTGTCGTGAGCTGCATTCCGTTTTGTGGGCATAAACATATTAACAGTCAAAGACTACTTAGTAAAAATTACTCCATGTTATCATTTAAAACTCAATTCCAGTTAACAGAAAAAAAAATGGTTATTAATCAAATCATAATCAGCATTTCTAAAGTCATCGATGTAGGAATCCAAGGGTTCCAGGAAAACTTAAAGTCTAAAATTATTTGTAAAATGGTGGATAATACGAATCGCAACTCACCAAACCATCACACTTCTCAACTGATAGCGGCTCAAAGTTAGAAAAACAGCCAACCTTTCATGGTTATGCTGAGAGTTGCTGAACTCACCGCATTCTGTGACTGATCTCTGTTATGAAAATGCTCAGGCCTTTTGAGGATCTCAACGCTTTCATGAGGTTTCTCTGGAGCACTATTTTTATTTTGACTGGGTGGTACAATTGGTTTAAATATTGAGAACTCAGTTTGAGAGACAGTTTGATTGGAGGTCACCAGGTTTTTCAGAAGTCTTAGTTCCTTCTCCAAGGTAAGAACTTTAAGATTCAATGCATTGTTTTAGCGTTCAAGCTCACTTATTCTCCTTTCATTTTCTACATTTATAGTTGCAATAGCAGCATCTACTGATCGAGGGCATCTCAATCATTTCCTCACTTTTCTGTTGCATACTGGTAAGGTTCTTCATTTCCGTCCTTTTATCCTCCTGGTTAACTGAAACAGTGGTCACTGTGTCAACAAGATCAGGCATTTTATACTGTATCGAAGTTGCGACATCATGGTCAGGTGCAAGACTAGCCAACTGGTCACTCAGGCCACTGTCCTGCATAGAAGGGTGCAAGGTTATCAAGCTGCTGGGACATCTTAGATGGCAGCTTGCTGTAAAGAGCATTAAAAGCCTCGGACACCATAGATTGGTCTTTGTTTAACTCACTATTTATGTTGCAGAAAAGAGCCATCCGTTATATATGTGTCGAGTTCCTTTTCGAACCCTCTGTCGAGCCTTATTTTTGAAAAATTCTGTGCTGACACTGTCTTCTATATTTATACTGGAGACAGCTTGTCTTATACATAAAAATTATATAGGCATCAGCTTCTTCAGTATCAGTTTACAATTTTCGAAACTCCTTAACACTTGCACTGCCCATCCCAAAAACTGAGCGGGTGAGGGCCTCTATTATGTATGGGGGCAAATTAATTTCGAAATCTAGTTGATTATTGTGGATATAAGCTCGATTAAATTAGAGAAGGTGTGGGCTAAATGGATAACTAAGTAAAATTTTTTCAAGTTTCAAATGAGAGGCTGATGTCTACAACACGTTAGATCAAAAATCTGCTAACGAAGATAGAGTTAATAGTTATTTTTTAAGAAGTTCTTTTGAACATTCTTGCAAACAAGAAGAAACTGAAAAGTGTTGACATCATGGTCTGCCTAAGCCTTTTAATAAAATTGTGTTTCATTACCTCTGGGTCCTTAGAGCCAACAATACACACACGATCATTAGAAACTGTGGAAGCTAACATTATTTAGGTTTAGTTAAATAGGACGCTTGTTATATCGATATTCCTTATAAGTACAATTAAACATTCAAAATGTGTTAAATTAACTTTTAATATATAATATTTGTCAATAAAAGTGTTACAAACAGATAAATGGATAAAGTATATACCTGCGTTCTGCCCTAAAGTTAATTTTATACATTAAGTATACTTTGAAGGAGCGAACCCTTAGGGCGCAAAACAACTTTTATGTCATATGGCAGAACAGTAATAAGTTGGAGCGTGTTCAGAAGAATTTTAGGATGACATGTTATACAGCATAATTCGGTATAGGAATTTAGATCGAGGGTTTCTCTGCCGTACTCTTTCCCCGCGTGAATTCTTGGACTGGAAGGAGCGGTCCAATTTGGGAAAGCCTTAAAAAATCAATGTATTTAAACAGGCCCAATATTGCATCGCTATTCAGAGGAATAGCTCTTAATATACAAGTTCCAAGGGTGCTCCAAAATATACGAAAAACCCTGTATATACTTAAAAAAAAAAACAAAACCTGTCTGCATATTTTTGATTCGACTTTAATCTTTTTTAGTAAAATATTTTAATAAATAGCTTTTGTTCTTATTCACACTTACTTGCATGCCTAAATTACATAAGTGGCTATTTTCTATTTTGGAGCTACTTCAGCTGCCGCAATAAGGTCTTGTGCACCCTTAAACCTCAGCCCTTAATTTATTTTCAAATCCTTGTTTCTTACTGTTTGGATCAGTTATTTAAAAAGTTTTTAATTCTTCTTTTCAAGCCTTCAACTCTTGCGGCTTGGTCGCAAGCAGCGTTTCTAGCTACGTCTTTGTTTAGTTTGGAAAATTTCCGATTTTCTGTCTTGCTCATCGAGCTTAGAAGTACAGGGTTTTATTTGTTATTGCTCTGTCCTTGTTGGGGTTGTAAGTTACCTATTACTCTATCTTGCTCAACCACCCCGGCTAAAGGAAAACACAAAGGCCTATAAGTTGCAGGCTGGCACTCAGAAATACTTAATTATGTAATTATTTCGGAGCTTTTCCGGGAAATATGTTTTTTTAAGTAGTGTTGTAAATAATTATGAATAAAAATATATACGGAAACTGTAAATGTAAAATAACTAGATTCTTCTTGGCTTTCGGTATTTCATCAAAGTTATACGAAATCCTCGATAGTTAAGAGATATAAGTAAATTATAAGGGCATTTTCATAAGGTTACTTTAGGACGAAAAGGCCCTATAAGCTGGCTTAAAATTACTTAGAAAAAAAAAGCGCAGAAAGAAATATCCCGTAAAAAATAGCGCACGTATACAGAAAACATAGCACGAGAGGAACAATGCATGAAATAAATAGCGCGTGAAGAAAGACCAAAAGAAGTACTTTAACTACACACCACTAACCCAAACTAACCCAAATTGAGCGAAACTAACCCAGGCTATTTTTAGCTCTTCCCTCACGCGCTATTTATTTCATGCATTATTTCTTCGTCTTTATTTATCAATTTCTTTGTACGGAACCGCGTGCAAGAATGGTGCTGCGTGCAGGTGCGGCTATTCGTAGTGCATTGCTGGATTCATAAAAGTATAAAATTGGAAACTTAACTTCAATATAATTTTGCCTTTTGCGAATTTCTTCGAATACTTACTAACTAATAGTTGCATGACGCTCTAGGGCCTTTGCTCCTATTTCTTCAGTCCGGCCTGGGTATTACCATCTCGACGAAGTCGATTTGGCTTCTCTGCCATTTTAATGGGTATTTATTAAAGTAAAACACATTAATGAAATCTTGAAAAATGTATTTTCAAAATGGCAGTGCATAACTTAAATATTAATTTTCTTAACAACACGCATAATAATTTTCCCTATTGTTTATAAAATAATTGCACACGTTATATTTGTTGTATATTTAGCCTAATTAGTAGCAATTTACCATTGCCAGAATACTATAACAAGCTTCGTTAAAATACGGTAAAGTCTTAGTGTGTTCATAGAACTGCACACGAGAAGTGTTTGTATTGTATTCCTTTGTACCTGCGTCTTTCGAGCTAATTTTGAAAAATTAACGTTTTTCTTAAACATGTCAGCATATAGCTAAGGTCCATGTTTCAGCAATGATA
>MU183767.1:107251-128128 GCA_016904865.1 Pissodes strobi
TGTACTAAACTACTCAAGGTGAATATTCTATGAAACTGATTATTATTCTTTTTTTAATTTTCATTATATATATTTTTGTATGAAATACCCTTTTAAGGAATTCTTTCGCCTCCTCGTGAAAAATTAAACTGTGCATGCGGTTGTTTTGCCCATTAATAAGCCCTAATTATTATTTTCCAGGCTCCCTTACCTGGTGAACAGAGCTGAGGAACAGTATAATTGATTCTCATTGGAGAGTCGATTACATATTTCTCAGCTCTGTTTGGAAAATATCATTTGGGTACTTACCATTGAACATTGCAAAAAAGTAGGAACTAACTGAGGCCAAGACGACCTTATGTGCTCTAAACTTCTCTATTCCTATTTTTAAAATAACATCGCACAACTAAAAACAAATACATCTAATTAAGATCATATTGGAATAGACTAATCTATGAAATAGAACTAAGTATTTTATATATGCAACGGTACTACTCTTCTTCGAAAAATATACCTTACCCATTAGGTACCCTTTGCTTCTACCATACAACTGTAATAATTTAAAGGACATACTCAGGAACAACTAATCACTATAGTTTGAACCTTCGGATTCATGAGTGGAGATCCAACTTTAAAAGTGAATTTAATATTTAATGGACTACTTGCTCCCGCTTTCTTTTTAATATTTTGCTACAAGCCATTATTCGTTGGGCCATCATATCATTGTATTATATAAACGACTACGACGCGTGTTTATTTCCTAACGATAAACTCCGGGAATTACACCATGAATTATTCACAAGGCTGCCACGAATAAAGCGAATTATTGCTTTTATGAAGAGGCGCCCGATTTCAGGGCCTAATCTAAAAAAAGAAATTCTACGGTAAAAGAAAATGCTAGCAAGAAAATTATATATTTCTTCAACCATCCTTGATGGTGCGTGGATAATGAGCAAATTTGGATTTAGAAAAATTTAATAAATTACTCTTCAGAGGTCAATTTTTTTTGCAACTGGCTTGGTTGATGGTCGAATTTCTATCAGCTTTGGTTAGTTTGGGTCAGTCCGATGTGTTTGCTCGAGCTGTGTTAATTAAATAGTTTAATTCCCTGGCAACTGACAACTATGTCAGCTGGGACCATGGATATCTAGGTCAGTGGGTGGAACCAGATCTGCCTTATTGAAGTGAAAACTGAACCGTCACGCTCGGATATGTGACGCTTATTCGGGTAAAGTCGGCGTCGTTTTCAGCCAAGATAGAGACGAATTTTGGTTCTTTTCATTTGGGCTAAATCTAATTTTCTTAAGATTATTAAAAATATATAAAATAAAAATGTGTAGGGTTTGTTTTCTGTTTTGCACCATGCCTGGAGAGGTAATTACAGATGTTAAATACAAAAGATGCAGGGTTTTTCACGTATTATCTTCTATAAATATCGCGAAAATTAAGTATCTAGGTGTCAAATTTTGTCATACATTTTTAGATTCTTCGGAAAATTCTAGAAATATTTTATATTTAATGTTTTATGCTTATCTTTAACTATTTTTCAAATATTGGAAATTGAAATTTGGGCACTTTTGACAAGTTGTAGCATCTAAAGAGCCGGAAGTGCCAAAAAAACTGAAAATGTGAACTTTCGGTTAAATCGGAAGTTGATCAGGGGCGCTAGATTACGAAAACTTAAGTTCGGAAAGGGCAAACCGTTTCTGCAACTTGCTAAAGTTGCAAACATTTCTATATAGGATTGTCAGTTTGAACGAGAAGCTAGTTGGCCCTCCTGTTCGATGTTGCCAAATTTGTTGATCGGCTTAAAATTCAGTTGTCAAGTTACTATTTTGTCACTTGTCAGTTTCAACGAGAAGGAGCGTGTTCAGAAATGCCTATCTCGGAGGAAAGGTCAAATTCGTTCAGAAACTGAACGAGTAAAACTAATGACGTCACATATTTCCGTTCAAAAATGATAAGGGGAATGGCGCAAAGTGTTACTAAATGACCCTACTAAGTTAGGCAGGTAATAATTGCCTGGCATATGCGGAATGGGCGTTGATGAAAAAGGAAGTTTGTCTTGTCAATAAACTTTGAGAAATAGATGAAAATTATAACTTTTGGTATTTAGGTCTCATATTTTTATCTTTTCTTTGTATTTATGAACTTTTCCCCAGAAAATGGATATTAATGTGAATGAGTACCTGTCTCCTAGATGAAAAAGGCCATCCCGTAATGGAAGGTGGCCAAATGTATTTACAGAAAGGTAATGTTGAGTATGACACATGTTGAAAGGCGTTCATGTATAAATAGCAAGGTTTACCGGCACATTTCCTCGATGACGTCATTTTGAGCCCAGTACCCTTAGGATTGTCAATTTTAACGAGAAGCTAGTTGGCTCTCCTGATCGATGTTGCCAAATTTGTTGATCGGATGACCGTGTTGACAGATAACCAATGGATTAAACTTCAGTTGTCAAATTACTATTTTGTCACTTGTCGATATCAACGAGAAGCTAGTTAACCCGCATATATGTTATTCTTAGGATCCTATCGAGTCCTGGGCTTGCCCGGGCATCATAAACACATTTATGACAAATAGATGTCTGTATGGTCCAGATAATTGCTCTCAGTGGGCCTCGTAGCTCAGTGGTTAGATGCTGTGCTTCTGATACGGCGGCCCGGGTTCCATTCCAGTGGCAAGACATGCTTTTTCTTTAAGTTTATGTTTGTAAAACGTTTTTTTTTTTTCTTGATTTTGGGCATGCCTAGGTTAGATTCGTTTGGTTGCGGCCCTGAGCGAGCGAAGCGAGCGGAAGGCATTGCACGAAGTGAAAAAAATTACAAATGTAAATGTAAACATTGTGATGTGCGCGCTGCCCAGGACTCGTCAAGTGATAGTACTCGTTAGGATCCTTAAGAATAAAATATATGCAGTTTGCCCGGCTGACCCACGGCCACCTATAGGTGGCCGTGGCTGACCGAGTTGACAGATAAACAATGGATTAAACTTCAGTTGTCAAATTACTATTTTGACACTTGTCAGTTTCGATGAGAATCTAAAGCAATTTTTCGCGAGGTTAATCCAGCATAAACGGTTTAGGTTTTGAGCATAATGAAACGTTTTCGCGACATAACCTGAAGTAGGGAAAATGTTGATGACGTCATCGTTAGGTTAGCCAAGCATAATCCGGTCTGGAGCAGGTTTCGCTTGGGTTATGTCATTTGCATCCAACAAAACCGAAGTATCTCCAGTGTATCATACATTTTTGTTGGTGGGGATAGGTGTATGACGTATAAAAGTTAATTCATCATAAATTAGCATAATCTAAACCCAATTCGCGAAAAATCCCTTCTAGTTCGCCACAAGAGTCTAACGCTCCTACTAAATTTTCGATGCGAAGCCGTATACGCGCAATAGTGAAACAAGAATAATAAGTATTTTTATGGCCTTGCATGGTCTTCCTCTCGCTACGGGGGCGCAGTCAACAAGAACTAACCCAAGGCTAACTTAAAGTTAAGAAAAAAGTAAATTAATAAAAAACAAATATAACCTTAAAAAAGGTAAACAAAACATCTATCGCGACCGACGGGAATGGAACTCGCAGCGCAGAACCTCTATCTACTACACCACCAAGGCGTTGAAGGAATTTCTCTAGAACGTGAAGACATGGATAATTCCGATACGATAATGTATGATGAATTAACCTTTATACGTCATATACCTATCCCCACCAACATAAATGTATGATACACTGGAGTTACTTCGGTTATGTTGGCTAAAACGTTAGTTTTTGTCTGATGCAAATGACATAACCCAGATTATGCTTGGCAAACTTAACAATGACGTCATCAACATTTCCCCTACTTTAGGTTATGTCGCGAAAACGTTAGATTATACTCAAAACCTAAACCGTTTATGTTGGATTAACCTCGGGAAAAATTGCTTCATATTACGCATGCACGGTTTCGCATCGAAAATTTAGTAGGAGCCCTAGACGCTTGCAGTTCGCCCTCCTGATCGATATTGCCAAATTTACTATATGCGTTTTTTGACGAGTAACCAGCCCGAACTACAAGTAAAACTTTAGTAAGTGCCAGTTTGGCACCCCACCATAAATTCTGATGGCTTCTGAAGACAGGCATAGAAACAGTATTTTTTTTATGAATATATTCAGGTTAATATATGCGATCTAAGTCTTATTTACGGAACGTTTGTATAGGAATCCCGGTATGTATGAAGCTTATATAGAACAATTTGATGAACGTATCTTTTGCAACTTGTTCATAATGAAAAAGAAGGTTTTTACATTTTTTTGGTCTCAAAACTAATCGGCCATTACACCATCAAACCTCATTACGTAGTTGAAAAAAGGATGATATATTAGTGACGTCGCAGAACGTTCCCTCCTCACTTGCCACAATTGAATGAATCTACTCTACGTGAAAAACTTGGAGCTAATCCTAGCACGGCACCTAATGAGCCCAATGAATTATTTCACCACGTATGACCCCACGCTCGCTACGGGAGCTCAAAGAACATGAACTAACCCAAGGCACGCCCAGAATGGAGTAAAAATTAATTTTACAAACATAACCTTATTTTTTTAAACCGATAGGAATTGAACCACGGCCGTTATTGAACCCCGGGCCGCCGTGTTTCAGGTTCAGCACCAAACCATTGAACCAACTCAGTAGGTGCCGTGCTATGTCTAGCCCTAAATACGTGAAAATGGTTATGGTTAGCTCGCGAAAAAATGCTTTATATTTCACGGGCTTTTCGCGCGAAAATTTGAAGGTTGTGAAAATTGAAATTTTTTATTTTGTTGTTTAATTTGGTTTAGATTGTAGATTGCGCACAGTAAATTGTTAAGTTGAGAATAATTGATGTGAATAAATATATGGATATGCATTTTACTATTAGTTATAGTCTAGCCTATAAATACTATATTTTCTAAATAATTTTGTATGTTTTTACCATTTCTCTTCCTTTGAACTTTCAAGAAAATATTTTTCCAATACATTCTATAGGGTAGGAATTTTGAATATTCCCGCGCATTGCCCATTGCAGACGTACATTTGGCAACGATGGAGCGACGAGCTGTTTTAATCCACTGTCAAATGTCAACGGGAAAGCTATTAAGCCTGTTCTACATTGTGTTATTTGCGGCTGAAGAAATGTCACTGGCACCTGTCACTTTTGACATGCGATTTTGTGTTTAATTTATTTGTTTTTTAATGTAGCAATCATACTTGTTTTTCTTTAACAAAAATAATAGGAACAATACGTGATAAGAATGCAGAAATCCGTTGTAGGTATATAATTCTAAAATATTTTCAGCAACGTTGCCAGATTTCTCAGCTTTGCCTTTTATTTACAAATATTAAATGGATGTTTCTGTAAAATAATCGGTGCCAATAATTCATCTACGAAACTCCACATTGACCTACATTTTTCAAGTGCAGACAATCGGCTAATTGATACAAAAGTACATATGTCTAATCCTAACGTTTGCCAAACGGTCCACTTTAACTCCTCAATAAAACTGCAATATATTCCGGTAATTAAAAGCACTTGTATTTTATCAGACGTGTGACGTGTGGAATAAATTTATTTTCGATCTTTTATTTGCACAGCCTTTTGCACGGGGTCGTAAAATAAGCGTTTTACGACTGGAGTAAGGCTTTTAATAGGGTTGCTACATGTTTACGAGCTGTGGCGACCTCGTTAAAGCTTTACTCCTTAATTTAAAATTTTGCGGGCGTTAACAGTACGGGTGGTTAAATCCCGAAGGGATTTAATCTGAAATTATTGCCTCGATGGGGGTTATATCTGGAATGCAAGGAGGCTAGAGGCATTTGTGGGAAACGTTTAGACTAAGATGTGAAGAAGACGAACTAAACTGATTGCCATTGGAAAAAAATGGGGACACGATACGTAGGTGTTTTGGGTCTACGGCCAATTAATTGAAAGGAAAGGGCGCGATCTTTACCCAGCTAACAGGGGTATATGCACAATGCCTCATAAAGTTGACCTATAAACCCACGCATCTGTTTGACGTTGATATATTGATTAATTCTGCTAATTATCGCGCAAAATTCTAGGGAAGGGCACAAAATACTTTCGCTATTATTGCAAGAAAATCTTGCTACCTTTGAAATGTAAACTGCTATCCAAATGAACCGGATAGTGGGTGGGGTCCAAATTTCAACACGTGAGGTTTTCTGGTTGGATTCGTTTTTGTAAATTATCTTAAGTTTGCCTTCGATCTTCGATTACCAATAATTATCAGAATTTGAATTGATATTGACAAACGTGCCTTTTTCCACAATAATTGTGTTTCGATTTATTTTGGCAACATTGGAGGTGACGAAAGCCGAACATGCGAACAGCTACTAAACATCATCGGTCTTGATGTTATACAGTGTTGCCTTTCTTTATTTTTATACTGATCAGTGGGGCTAATTGAAGCTCTCTTTTCTTCAATTAATATAAAAATACTATCCTCTCACGGCAACATTGCCTGCCAAGAATCCAAGATGGCAGCTGATGGGCGTTATTTTTTAGGAAAAGGAAGTTTGAGTGATATTTCATTTTAAAGCCCATTTCGTCATTGACTATCACCTTAGATTAAGGTAAGAGTAAGGATACCGCGCATGACATTAAGCCAATGTACTGAAATTGAAGTCTTTTCAGAGCGGCGGCCATTATTTATGTGGCAAACACATCTATTGTTGTGGCGATGCTATTTTGCAGTTATTTTGTGAGTTTTTGAACAAAGAGAGATAAAAACTAAGATTCATAATGGTAAATTGTTCGGCATATGGTTGCAAGAGTCGAAGTGAGAAGAAGGAGCCTGGAATTTCATTTCACAGGTAATTATTGTCTGCTGACCTTGTAGTTTATTTGCATATTTCTTGTTTTAATAATAATGCATAATGTATACATTGTGTTACCTCTGAGTATATCACGGCAGGGATGTTTATTTAATTATCGAGAGTAATTTGATACCCGATCTTGGATATTTTCAGTCATCAAATAATCAATACAGCCATAAATCTTCTTCAAGGAGAGTCATTCAACAGAGGCGTAGGTAATATATTTTTCATAATCTACCTATAAAATGGCTATATTATTTTACGACTGGAAATTACTCTAACTTATTAATTATTATTTATTACTTATAATTTCAATTAATTTATTGAAATTATCCAGTAATTTATGTGGCAGCTGGTAACAGGCTTTTAACCCATGTTATCTGTCCTTCTTTCCTTGTCTAAGATCATCACACTTATTAGCATATTAAGATCCTTTACACAAATAGAGCACTATATAAAAATTGACTTCTCCTATTGGTCGATCCGCATGGCCATCCGCTCGCTTCGCTTGCTAAGGGGGCTCAAGACAAGGACACTAACCAGGTGCTAACCCAACACATACCCAAAATCAAGAAAAAACTGTTTAGAAACATAATATTAAAAAAATAATAAAAAAAGCGACGAGGTTTGAACAATTTGTGGCAAGAGCTCTTGCCACAAATTGATAGCATCACGAAGACATATTATAATAGGAGATGGATCGACCAATAGGAAAGATCGATGTTTACATAATGCTCTATTTGTGTAAAGGAACTTAAAACGCCGCTTATTAACCCTTTCAAGATAGGAGACGTTGCCCGTATCGAATCAGAGGGCTTCAGAGTTGCGCGCGCATTGCATTGTTGACAAACACCATATCTTTAAAGTCTAGCAAATTGCTGTCAACTGGTCCGTAGCTCAGTGGTTGGATGCTGAGTCTGCAATACGGTGGCCCGCGATCGGTTCCAGTGGCAAGACATGTTTTTTTTTTAATATGTAAAAAGTTTTTTTCTTCATTTTGGGTAAGCCTTGGGTTCGTTTTGGTTAGATTCTGTTGGGTGCGCACCCGTAGCGAGTGAAGCGCCATGCGTGAAGTATAATATTAGACATTTTTGTCAACAATGTGATGCGCGCGCAACTCTGAAGCCCTCTGACGCAGTAGGGGCAACGTCTTGTTTTCAAGATGACGTATTTCTATCTGGTACTTTCTCAAAGTAGATATGGTCGCCATCTTGAAATGGCCGATTCCATTGCCCTCAAAATTTAGGGTTCAATTGAGGATAAGTAGACATAACATGACCGCTTTTATCTTTGAAAAAGCAGTTGAGGTAGTCCGCCATGTCGGCTATTTTTTTAATTTTTAAAACTGGCAACAATCTCAAGGAAAAATTAGCCGCTTCTGATTGATGGGTTAACGTCGCTTTAGAGTACTATTAACTCTTCGCACATGGCCCTCCGCTCGCTTCGCTTGCTCCGGGGTGCAACTAAACGAGACTCTCTGAAACTAACCAAAATTTACGAAAAGAAACAGATATAACCTTAAAAAAATGAAGAAAACATGTATTGCCACCGACGGGAACTGACCGCGGGCCGTCCGTATTGCAAACAGAATCTGACCACTACACCATCTGCAACCAACTGACTGGACCGTAGATGGTGTGAAAGTGACGTTAATCCACCAATCAGAAGCCACTAATATAGCATATAGTGGCTTATGACTAACGGATCTAAAAATTCAGGGGAACCAGACCGAAATAGGCGATTTTCAGCGTTGTCTATTACCAAGTCGACCGGGGTTGACAGATTACCATTTTGTAAAGTTTAATCGAGAAGCCATATTGGATTATTTTTTAAAAATATTTTTAAAAGCGAAATGAACTCTGAGCCTGCAGTAAAATCTGTAAATATTAACTACTATCTTTAAGTGTTGTGAAAATAAAAATCAAAATGGCGACTATTGAGTTTTTTTTATGGAAAAAGGGGCTCGGAGTGATTTATTTTAAGGCCCACTTTGTGCTGATTTCATCCCCAAAATTTAGGGTCATTGAAATGAACCGTTTCAAAATGGCGGTCTTCGGCCAATTATATTGCCGCCATCTTGGATTGACTGATTTGACCACCTCCAAAACAACTTAAGGTTCAGTTTTTTCTAAGGAGGCCTTTGAAATGAGGCACGCCTAAATTTGAACAAACTAATTAGGGTAGGTCCGCATATTGGATTATTTTTTTAAATTATTTTTAAAACCGAATTGAACTCTGGGTACCCTCCAGTATCAAATTAAAATGGCGGCTTTAAGTTTTTTTTATGAAAATAAGGGCTTTAACAAACTGACAATTCAAAGCTTTATTTGTCTTATTATGTCTTTAAAAATATAGCATTGCTTCAGTTATTTAGGCTTAACTTTTTAGTGGTCCATCCGACTATTAATTATAAATTGACACGTAAAGGCAAAATTAATATAAGTCAAAAGTCAATATTTAATGTCTTAATCTATTTAAACAGTAAAAACGCTAATTTTCCGCCAAAGTGAATGATGTCATGGCACGGTCATAGCGTATCGCAAATTAGCTACCTTTACACTACTTGTTATTATTTTAAGCCCACATCAATTTATTATATTTAACGAGTTCTACGAACAGAATTAGCTTAAGTGTTTAAACATTATTAAGTTATGTCCTTATAATACAGCAGCATTGCCGTTTATAAGAACATTTTTGTGTCCTTGTTTGAATTTTTTCTCAATTTATTAAAATTGAATAATGCTGATTAATTGTTCCGCCTATGCTCGAGCCATTCGGGAGGTTCCGGAAGACGAAACAGTGTGCAATAGACGAGAAGCGTTGCGGCGTTGCCAGACGTAGCAATTAGCCGTATCTCAACGTTAAAATTAAGAATTTTATTGGTCTTATACTTTTAGTTTAGTTCTAATAACCATATAGACTCATTCACACTACAGAACATCTATGTCATTCGTAATCTAACCTAACTAACTACAACTAATCGCTACAAAAATAATGGCGATATTCGTACCTGGCCATGTTGCCGCATCCGTTGGATATTACCTAAAGCCTGGACGCTGTGCCCCGAAGTCTTTAGACAGTATCCCTTGTTAGTGAAGAGGGGCGAATCGAGCCCTTCTGATGTCGGCGTCTGAGTGGCCGCCTCGAAGACGATCGAGCCTCCTCCGGGAGCCGTTCCGGCGGCCTCTGAAAGAGACAGACGATCTGGGGCGGCACCAGGTTCGACAAGATCGTTGTTCATGTTGTTTATCTACTTATTTCAAAATTAAATTAAAAATTATCTCAAAACCTGAAGATTTAAGAAATAGTGTTTAAAAATTTAAGAAAAAATAACCTCTTTAAATTGTAACTAAACAATTAAAAAAAGGGCTTAAAGAACATTAACTGAATTGAAAAAAGTAATGAAAATTAATAACAAAAGCCGTTTAAAATAATTAATTTACTAAAACAAAGAAACCATTAATTTAATAAATTTAATTATAAATAAACGCTTAAAAAACGCGCGGATTAAAGGCAAATTTTATTGGAGAAAAATAATTAGACCAAAAGGACAAAAATTGAATTTGTCACATCAATTTGTATATGATTGACACAAAAGGCCTGCCTATATTTTAGATTCTAAAATTGGTTTCGTCCCGATAAATTCACCATTTACATCCGCACTATAAAAAACTTTACTTACCCACTTGTACCCTTATACGAAAACGAAACACTCCTTTGAAATATCAATTTCACCCCCACGGAATATTCTTAATCCGATACACGTAAAAAAGTCAAGTTTTCGACGTCAACTCCTACAAAAAGTGTAATATTATCCCGAGCGAATCAAAAATTTGATTAACACACAACTCGAGGAACAAATAAAATCGTGACGTCGTGACATCAGGGAGCGTCGAGACGGCCGCCGGGATCGACGGGAATGCAATGTTTCGGAAGCGAAATTGGACGAAGGATCGACGCTGACCGTGAATATGCGAAATACGCATGTTTTCGTGGTTCGAATTGTTGTCAAAGCCACAACGGGAGGTATATATTACGTAATCGTTAAGGGGTGTAAGCTTTTTTTCGAAAGGCGCTCAATTTAAATTAAATTATACAACATAGTTATAAGTTCGTTGTTATTAGAAGAAAATAATCACCAATATTATTGGTGTGAGGAAATGCGTCATTTGGCACAGTCGATTGGGGCACTAAATGCACCCTTGTGTCGCTCGCTAAAACGCCAGACAAGGATGTGTTTGATATTTAGCTATCATATCATAGCACTCTCGATATTTAAAAACTGTCAAGTTATCAAGCATTTAAAAATTTAGAGTTGAATGAAGCATAAACAGTGCCCAGCCAGCGTGTGGAAAATACAATACAATGCCACCCCCGTATTTACTTCATTTTAAATTATAATACAATGCCATTTTTGACATGGACTTTGAACCGAGTGTAAAATCAGGCCTTATGACACTGACATAGAGGGGATGTTTTCAGTGACTTTAGCACTCTCACTCCGACAACTGTCAGTCACCAAGCCATTCGAAAAATTTAACTGGAGCATGCGCAGTTTGGCTAAAGATTCCCTTATATTGTATTAAACCATTAATGAGGGTAATATTTATATAATATAAATACAGTCTTTTAAATCTAACTTCCTGACTAAATGCGTTCACAATATGTCGACGAACGCAAAAACTCTTCGCGCTCCAAATGCATTGTTCTTGAACACTACCCCATATTTAGGTAAGTCATTCCGACGAGAATTACCCCGGAAATAATATGGATTTTAGTCGGTGGGATCCGGGCAACGACCCGCGACGTGTCTAATGTTTTCGTATCGCTTTTTTTGACCTTGCGCATTTCCCACGAGAACTTTCCATTTCTGAAACAGGAAAATTAGATAAAATGGTCGCAGATTGAACTTGAACACCGCGGATTCAATTGCCTAGTTAGCCTAGTGCGCATCGGCGCTATGTAGTTCGAGTATATAAAGGGCTCCGCGCAACACGTGACTGCTGATGTCGTTTGTTTGCTAGACTGGACCAGAAACCACATATTCGCGTGCAACCATAATAATTAACATAAAAAAAAATCTATTTCCACAAAACCTTGTCCATTTTATTTCCCATGGATAGAATATACATATGACCAAAAAAAGCATCTGCAATTCAGAACAGTTAGGTATACCTATCTACTTCAATTTTCGGACAGGTTTTTATAACCCACGACGTTTGCAAATGATCTTCCGAACAAAGTTCGTTGTTTTACATAAAGTCAAGTCTCTATTTCGGGAAGAAGTGAAATATATTTTTAAGTAATTCCTGTTTTGCGAATAAGGAACAATGACTATTAACATCCATTTCGTTTACCTACGTCGCCGTTGGAATATTTTTGGAGACGTATTCCAGGATGCTTTTACGCGACCTTGGCTAGAAAATTAATCTTCTTTGTTCTCAATAAAGATTTTTGGCAGAGGGGTTATTTTGAAAAGTTTAATGAAACATTGCGTTCTTCCTGGAATTGGTGGTGCATCGGTGGGCGTGCATAATAATTAAATACAACACTTTTTCCCTAAACAGTATTGTTAAGTCCTCTGCTTTAAAAATCATACAATATGATATTGAAATAATGACAAAATCTTCAAAGCAAAGATTGCGTCATAGGCGCTGTCATTTAGGGCAGTCGCAGGTTACTAAAAGCAGCCTCGCGTCGTCGCAGCAAAGCGAAGGTGTGTTTATTGACTCTAGCACGTTTAATACTATTTTGCTAACTCAAAAACAATTTAATATTATTGTAGATTTACTAAGCATACTTCAAAAATCGCGCCCTGATTTATTCGAGCGTAAACTCTCATTTTTGCATTAGGAAGCTAATATTTTAAATCCCAAACATGGAATTCAGCTGACAATGAATGCAGTCTCAGCAGTCTGACATTCAAAATCAAATTCGCGTCTAAGTACGCAAGTTTTAAGCCTTCACGCATGCGTACGTGTTAAATCATGTATTTCAAAGCTGTTTTTTCTCGATTTTGGGCAGTGCTTTCAATTAGTTTGAGCTAGTTTTGTTTGGTTGCGCCCCCGAAGCGAGTGCATTAAGGCCATGCGTGAAGTGGAATATTAAATAAACGCTGTGCAGCTGCCAAATGCGCAGGCCGGAAGGTCGAAAATTTGGCGTACTTAGACGTGCGTAAATTCAACTGGTTTTCGCCAGGCTGACATCTCTTGGTAAAATGCTGCAACAGCCATTTTTGGCGTCCTTTTTAAATTAAAGAAATCCCTGAATTAAATTCCCTGATAATACTTTCGTGTGATTCAATTCATAAAAAGCTTTGAAATTCTAAAGTTTAAATATTTCTCCAAAATCCCTTGCTTAATGCAATTAAAAATTAATTTGCATTTTGCACACATAACGGTTTTAGGTTAAGAACAATCCGCGACCTTCATATGACATTGGTGATCTTCAATTTCGTTCGAAGTGTCACATACCGGCTAAAAACACAAATTTCAGTGCGATATTCTTCGAAAATGTCTTTCAACAAATTGGCAATCGATGCTTTGGATCTCGATGGAAAACGTATATTGATGAGGTAAAACCTTTTTCTTAAATTTGTTAAATAATTCGAGTATTATGAAATACTAACATAACCTCAACTCCCAAGGGTGGAAGTAGCAGCCTCCAAAGGCCCAAATAAAATTTGTCTTTCTGTTATTTTTATATGTTCCTACTTGGGTTGCTTATAGGGCTTAGTGCCAGAGCACTTAACTGCTTGATCAGTGTATAATGAGCCATTAATCTAAATTGCTGACTAGTACTTGCACTAACGCTGCTGTTCCGCTGAAAGGAATCTCACTGATCAAACTGAAGAAGGGGCCTGATGGCAACATATTTGTCTAGATTAGTAGCTAAGTACAGGTCTCTATAGCTATAACAAAATTAATATGGAAAGTGATCTACAATATATACTTTTTGTTAAGTGTGTCGAGGCGATAATATATATGACAGTGAAGGTCCATTTATAAACTCATAAAGTTTGTAATATTGAGGTTGGAGAGTTCGTAGTTGGTGAGGTTCATAGTTAGTTTATGGCATTTATAAACATCAATAAGAAGTTGGAAATGTTCATATTTGATTGGTTGAAATTCGTAACCAATAGAATTTTTTTGTAGTCCTAGTGACCGAGATTGTATATAAATTGATAATTTTTACTTATTTCTATAAGTACCACTGATATCAAATTGGCTATTGACAGGGATCACATGCTAGTACAGTGATTTTTCATTGGTTGAAACGAACTTCCTGAACTCTAAACATAAAATTTGGTTATTTATTCATTCACAATTTGGTTATATACATAACATATGGTTCGTCATGGTAAAAAAAAATGAAATAAAACTAAACCCTAAAAAACTAAAGAACCATTGCCTGTCTTTCACTCATTCATCCTACTACTATCTCAACTTTGCAAACATTCTGAAAATTAGCGAACGTTTTGCGAACTGAGTTTATAAATTGAACTGAATGATTTGATTAGTTGTTCATCTTGGATGGATAGTCTGTTGGCAATCCTCTCGCTGTGGGATATGGAGGTGCAGGCATACGCGGATGGCCTAGTAATACTGATTAGAAGCAACTTGCAAAGATCTATCTCAGAGGATCTGCAAGATGTGCTAACCATGGTCTATGACTGGTGTGAAAGGCAACAACTATCTGTGAACCCAACAAAACAGTTATAGTACCGTTCAAAAGGAAGAAAAGGCTGGAAGACCTAAGACCACCTTTACTCAAAAGGGAAACTATCCCATTTGCGAATACAGGGAAGTATCTGGAATTATAAAACACTTAACTGGAATGCGCATCTGGATCAAATTGCCGCAAAAGCGAAACTGTCACTATGGACCTGAGATGCATTTGTGGCAAAACATGGGGCATACATCCCAAACAAATGCACTGGCTCTATATTGCGGTCATAAGACCAATGATAACATGGAGCAGCAGCTTGGCACTCTAAGAGCTTACAGAGCTCCACAAGAATCAAATTATCTACCTTACAATGACAAGCGTGTCTGGCAATTAGTGCCGCCTTCGGCAACACACCCTCGACAGCGCTTGAGTGTCTTCTAAATCTGCCCTCTCTTTAAATAGTACTGGAGAAGGAGGCCAGATGGGCGACGTATAGATTGACACAGGTGGTGATCAACAATCCACAGGCGATCATCATGGTTCCCAACAGGCTGAAAAATGCCAATGAGCGGGACAGTGTGCTGCGTTTACCATCAGATGTTATGCCTACTAAAACTACCTATTGCTATGCCTATGACTTCCTCCTACCAGAGTGAAACGAATCTGAAAATAACAGAGAATAGTTGGTTCACTGAAAGCTCCAAGACCAATAATGGTACAGGAGCCGCTGCATGGAATAAAAATAGTAATGTTGAGCTTAAGTGTTCCCTAGGCAAACATGCAACCATTTTTCAGGCTGAAGTTAAGGCCATTGATATGACTGCACAGTGGCTCATCGATAGAAACTGGAAAGGCAAGTCATTCAAAATTTTCTCGGACAGTCAAGCAGCTTTAAAAGCTCTTGAATCTAGCCGTAGTTCATCCAAGACAGTATGGAACTGCCAGGAACTACTCACCAAACTAGTAAGTAGAGAAAATGAACTTACACTGATCTGGATACCTGGATATACAGAATATGAAGACAACGAAAAAGCTGATGCTCTTGCGAAGCAGACGGCCGCAACGGCGTTCATAGGACCAGAACCAGTACTGGGAATAGCTTATAACACAGCTAAAGAAGCCCTCTCCAGGTGGACACAATAGCAGTTTGTAGACAAATGGAGAGAGTTACCAGGCCTAACCCAAACTAACTCATTCAAACTTAGATTAGGTATTCCTTGTCTAAGCATTCAAAGTTGGCGGTGAATCTGCCATCAGGAATGAGAATGACACATCTTTGAACGTGAATGACAAATTTTCTTTATTTGTTGACTTCCTGTTGGAGGCGTTTCTGGCTTCATTGCTAGAAAAAACTATTTGTAAAAGAAATAACCAGAATCACATAATTAACTGGTTTAATAATGACCTGAGACTACAGAGGGATAATCTCCAGTTTCTTTCAGAATTGTATAATCAGTACCCAAGCGAATATCTAAAGAAAATAAGAAATGACTCCAAATCTAAATATAAAAAATCTATACAATATTCTAAACAAAGATCAAATGAAGATATAATTCAAAATTCGTCTAATCCTGCTGAAACTATGTGGCAAATAGTAAATAATTATAGGGGTACTTCGTCAGCTAAGCAGCAGCCTGATCCGAGGATTTCACCTAATTCTTTTGACAATTTTTTTGTTAATGTAGCAAGGGATTTGCAGAGACAGATTGGCCCTAGTGATATTGAACCAGCTATGTTTATCCCACAAACACATCATGTGGGACTGTCACTGACCCCAGTAACTTTTATAGAGGTTAGAGACCTTTTGGGTCAACTTAACAACAAGAAGAGCAGGGACACTTTTAGTTTTAATAGTGAACTTATTAAGTCAATAAAAAACATTATTGTTTATCCCCTAACTAAGCTTATAAATCAATGTATTTATGAGAGTACTTTTCCAGATATATTGAAACATGCCACTGTGGTTCCAATATTTAAAAAAGGGGACAATAAGGATGTCTCGAACTACAGACCCATATCCCTACTTCCCATCTTTGCAAAGGTATTTGAGAGATGCATTGTAAACAGAATTTCCAACTACTTTGAGTCCAACGACCTCTTCTTTTCGGGACAGTTCGGTTTTCGTTGTGGTTTGGGTACTTCGGATGGAATCTTGGACTTGGTCGCATTCATACAAGGAGCACTTGAAGATAAAAATCTTGTAAGCACTAACTTTTGTGACCTCAGCAAGGCATTCGACTGTGTGTCTCATGGAATTCTCCTGGACAAGTTGAAAAGATATAACTTGGATAAATCTAGTATCGCCTTAATACAGAGGGTTCGTGTGGGGGGTGTAGAGTCGGAGGAGAGGGTTGTGTGCACTGGGGTCCCACAGGGATCCGTATTGGGACCCTTGCTTTTTTTGATTTATATCAATGATCTTCTACTAGTGGACCCCAGGGTGCACTTTACCATCTTTGCTGATGATACAGCCATCTCCATTACCTGCCGTCTGCTCTCTGAGGTCCGGGAGGCTTCTGTTGGGACACTGTCGAGTTCTGAGCGGTGGTTCACTGCAAATCGTCTTTTTCTAAATGTGGCCAAGACTGATTCCTTGATATTCTCAACACGAGAAGTGCTACAAGATGATAATGATGCTGTGATATTTCTAGGAGTTCAGTTTGAGCAAGGGGCCATAGTGCAGGTGCCAAGAGGGTCTTTGTTCTCCAGCGCAGAGCCGTTCGTGTGGTTGCGGGAATGGGGTACAGAGATGACGACTGTCGCATTGCTTTTAAGAACTTGACAATTTTGACTTTACCTTGTGTGTTTATTTATGTAAATCTCTTGTACCTTAGGAAAAATATTCATCTCTTTCCCGTCAACCACCAACTTCATGACCATGATACCAGATCCCGTCATGCGGTGGTCCCTGGTTTTCAGAGATTGGAAAGGTGCAGAAATGGCCCAAACTGCTGGTCAATTCATTTTTATAACAAACTTCCAGCTTGCTGGAAACAACTTCCAATGTCTTCCTCTCTCTATGGTCAAGAAGAGTTTTTAAATTTTACTTTTTAGTACTGTGTTATTTTTAAAATCTAATGTATTGCTATGTGTAATATTTTGCTGTATATTGTTATACCCAGTAGGGATGATCCTTTTACTTTTTAAACTTGTATGTGTATTTTTTTCTATTGACATATGTAAATACCTTGTATTTTTGACATTAAATAAATGATTGATTGATTGAGAACTGGACAACTTCTTCAATTTGGCCGACAGCAGGTACCGGCTGTAGTTGGCATGTGCACTGGCCATTGTTGGCTAAGAAGCGACATGAACAAGATAGGGCTCTCCGAAGAAACGGAATGCCGCTTGTGCTTGGAGGACGAAGAAACAAATGGAACATATTGTATGCCACTGTCCAGCAATAGAAAGAACCAGAGAAATTCTCAAATCAGACTTGCAGATTTGAAAACTATCCACCCTAGAAAGCTGTTCGATTTCATGCCTCTGGCATAGTGGAAACCACAGGTGTGAGCTACAATAGACCAAGGGTCGCAGTGGAGGGTCCTATTTGGGCCCACTCATGTGTACAAATACAGTACAAATAGTTCATCTTGAACTAAAATTTCAACTCTCAACTGAGTCTCAACATTGCGAACTTTTCGAGTTTATAAATCCAGTTTGATTGTCTCAACGATAGTCAAAAATGATAATAGTTATTTATGCAACAAGTGTGTAAACTGACCCTTTTTTATGAATGGGAATATCGCCTACGGCTCATGCGACAATCCCATGAATAAAAAAAGGATACTTTACTCATGAGTAGCATACAAAATTTTTTCTACTACCGAAAAATATATGAAAAAACAAAAATAATATTAAAATACTTTACGCACTGCACTTTAAAAAGGCCTGTTTTACGAATCTTAGAGAGTGCGTAAAGTGAGTACTTTATGCACGGTAGTAGAAAAACAGTTATGGACAAGCTTCATGTTAAGTTTGTCACAAGGTTATTTAAGGTAAAGAATTGCTGATAATTGAATAATATCTTATATGCCACCCTAAAGCTGACCAAGGGACTGATAGGCATTCATAAAATGACATTTTCAGAGTCGATTTCAATGTTCCTCTAAAAGAAGGCAAGATCACCAACAACCAGCGCATCGTAGCTGCTCTCGACTCCATTAAGTATGCCCTGGACAAAAAAGCGAAGAGCGTAGTGTTGTGCTCTCATTTGGGACGACCAGATGGTACCCCTAATCCTAAATATACACTCGCTCCTGTTGCTGAAGAATTGAAAAAGTTACTCAACAGGTAAGAACTAAATATCTCTATAAAAGTCTTATTTAAGCTACAGGTCACTTGGTATTAACCGTTCCTAAGGGTAAAAGCATCCCAACACTATTGCTACTAAAGTATATTAATAATATCAAATTTCCCTTTTGTTTTTTAGTGAAGTAATATTCCTCTCTGACTGTGTTGGTCCCGAGGTTGAAGCAGCGTGTGCAGATCCAGCACCAGGCTCCATTATCTTGCTTGAAAATTTGCGCTATCATATCGAAGAAGAAGGTAATAATTACTTAATGAGTGCAAAGTTGAAGCTGTATATTCTAAGCTTAACTTAACACTTTCTTTTATGATCATTTAAGGCAAAGGAGTTGACGCATCCGGAAACAAAGCGAAAGCAGATCCAGAAAAGGTCAAAGAATTCCGAGCCAGTTTAAGAAAGTTGGCGGACGTTTACGTCAATGATGCTTTCGGAACTGCTCATCGAGCTCACTCCTCTATGCTCGGTGAAGGTAAGAAAGGATGGTTGATTTATAGTATTATTTACTAACTTCTAAATGTTGTAATTTTATTGTAGGTTTTGACAAGAGAGCGTCTGGTTTCTTACTCAAAAAGGAGTTGGCTTATTTCGCTAAGGCCTTAGACAACCCAGAAAGGTAAATAAATAAACAGTTTATTGGATTTCTCTTATGCCACTTGTATTTTGCTTCTAGACCATTCCTTGCAATTTTGGGCGGAGCCAAGGTTGCCGATAAAATTCAACTTATCGACAATCTCCTGGACAAGGTGAACGAAATGATCATCGGTGGCGGTATGGCGTATACATTCCTCAAAGAACTGAAAGGCATGAAGGTAAGTACTGTTTCAATTTCCGTGATTTTGATGAATTTTTATATATCTATTGTGTGGCAATGGTTTCAATGGTGTTTAATCGCAATAAAACACGCCTATGTTTGTTTCTATAGCTTTAATGCATACATTTATACTCTAGATTTAACGCGGTAAACATTAACAAATATACAAAAACGTAGACCCCTTTAAGAAAGTTCTCCCTGTCGCCTTTGTTGCTTTTCACCTTAATTTCCCCATGAGTTTTTTCTTTCTTGCTCGACACCAGCTTGGATGCACTTTTCCTTCTCATCATTCTGATTTTTTGCCTTTCTTCGATAGCTTGCTTAAGCAACTTCGAGTCGATAAAGTTATTAAGGTTTTTCAGTGGTTCTAATAAGGACGATTCCTTAAGAAGTTGTTTTAAGAAAGCTTCTGGGTCGGAACTTTTCGATAGTTTTTCCAAACTGTCTCGCTTCTTGACGACAATGTCCTTGTTGAGAGACTTTTTGACTTGTAAAATTGAGCTCTCGTTGTAAAATCCGCTGATTAACTAAAAACAGATTGATGCGTAAAAGTGGCGAAATGTGGGGGAAAAACTGGCATAACTGAACAAATTTTAAGAATCCAGTCGCGCTTAACCTATGAATACTTATCTCAGCTGCAGTTGCCTAGTTGAGTTTATAAACCCGAAAAGCTATATGACTTTAAGAGAACCAATTTTTCGATGAAAATTTAGTATGGATATGGTTGTTTTGGTGAACGATTTTGATGATTTTGAGGATTATTAGATAAAACATACATACTTTTGAGTCGAAATTGTCCTGTCCTTTCTGGTAAGTATCGTAGAAAACTCTGACTTTTTCTTTGCCCTTTTCTTCCGAAGTGCTATTTCTGAATATTTCCACGACGTTTTTCTTGCTTTCGTTCGCGTTCTCTTCTACTTTGAAGCCGTTGTTCTGGACGTTTTGGACGATTTGTTCGGGCATCTGTTGAAGACAAAACCAAATTGAAAAAAAGATTGTCAAATTGAGAGGTGCATACGTCATTAACCAGTGACAGGAAACCTGTTCGATTCAGTTCAGGTAATTTTGCTTAAGGACACATGTTATAATAATAATTAACTGATATAATAAAGCAAAAGTCCTACCTGATTTTTGTCGGACGACATTTCGTCGCTGCATTCAAACGTGCTTTGATACGTACTTTCGTCTTCGACAAATGACATTTTATCCACACTTTTGCTTTCGTGAGCGTCCAAATAGGCGCT
>MU183767.1:164954-176772 GCA_016904865.1 Pissodes strobi
TTTTATACTACAAGATGAGTATGTATTATTTAACTTTGCTAAGAATTCCAAAAAAATTAAAACAAAAGGGAGCGATATGTCCGCGTGAAGTTCACGACATTGATTGTTCTGAATTAAAGCCTTGTTGCCAAGATTATCAGTTCAAGCTTTTCGTTGTTTGGGTTAGTGACGTTGCACAATGCGGCATCGCTGTCTAATAATCTAGCTTAACCAAAAGCAAAACCCTTGTTGCCTGATGCGGCAACGCTGGTGAGGGCTGAAGCCAAGAGCTGATTTAAATAATTTGTTATACGACAAAATAAGTATATATTATTTAACTGCTAAATATCCTTAAAAATTAAAAACAAAAGAAATTGTCGTTTAGAGTTTCAGCCATGTTGCCAAAATTATCATTTCAGATTGTTGCGTTTTTTTGCAAAATAATGGTTGTTGATTGATCAAAATCGACTCCGTCATCAAAATAATAGGTCTCCTTTTCAACTATTTAGTTCTTGTCATTTTGTGCTTCATGGCCCAAGGCCATGTATATATCTATGCAAATTATATGTGCTTCGAACGAATCAACCGTTATCAAATAAACATTTTTGTTACTTTAAATCGGTTCCCCCTAATCGTAAAGCTTAGGATTAGGTCAAAAAAACCTAATCATCTGAACCCATGTCGACTTGTTTACAAACAAGTTTAACTAGAGATAAATAAACGGGAACGTTGATTCATTTTTAGCGGAATAAGCTTTTTACTGACGATTTATCACATTTCCTAATATAATAGCTTAATTCATTCTTACAAAGTTGAATAGTATTAAATTTTATGACCCCCGTAAAAATTTGCAATAATAATTCTGACGTGGCATTGCACAACGCGGCATCACTGTCGGAGGCTGGATGTCGCAAATTTTTCTTTTTAAGCCGAAATATTCAATATTTTTTTGGTGAATTGGTGATATTTACAATTTCATACAACAATGAATGTGGTTTAAATGTCTATAATTTGATATCGTCAAACATTGAAAAATTTAAATAACGGCAACAATTACAAAAACTATCGCTTTCGCAATGAACTCGAAAAAAAATACCGACCGATCCGGATATGGTCGGTTCACAATGTTTTTAACATGCAACGATATCTCCCCGACAGGCTATCGGATAGGTCAGCGAAACATGGATAAGTTATCTAAATTGGTGTTGCGCAATTTAATTTTTTTGTTTACATAATTCCTCTAATTATTGAAAACTAATTGCATAAACCAGATTATTTATAGCTAGTTAACGGGGAAGGAATCTCTTTTGTTCGGATTGCGTCAGGCGGGGAATTATTTATCTTAATCGAAAACAATCCGTTTTTAATCACCCAGTGGCCTGCACGGTCACCTGATTTAACACTTTCGCTGCTGACAGTTCGAGCTGTGGTATTACCTGTGTGCTAAACTTTTTTTTTCTTATTTTGCTTATATTAACCCTTTATATACATAAATATACTATTTTAACTAATATATACTGGGTGCTAGAGAATTTTGAACACCTGACACGGATCCGTGTCATGCGCATATAGCAACAATTTTTGTGTCATATGCTGACCGACTTGGATTCGTGTCGGAAGTTTTTTTTATTTTGAAAACGTATAAAACGAATAAAAACTAAATTAACATAAATTTTTAACATTTATTGTATAGAGCATGTCAAAATACGTAAAAACATATTAAATTTCGCAAATATACATACCATGTTAAAATGTAAAATAGTAATTCTGGAATGCTCCGATAATTTAAACGATAAAATATTGGCACCCTTTTAGCTCTTCATAAGTCAATTTCTTCGAATTTTTGCAAGTATTTTAGGTTCCTAAGCTCTTGCCATATTATCCGCCATTTTGTCTTAAAATCAGCAGCAACAAAAACCTGACCCGAAAACGGCACGTAAAACAAGAATTCCCTATGCTTTAGCTATATGCTCTCAACCGTACGTTTACCTCCACCTGCTGCTCGTGGCGTACTTAGAGCTTAATTTTTATATTACGCGCGACACGGATCCGGGTCGCGCGCACATCGCAACATGTACGTAGTGACACGGATCCGTGTCATCAGCAGTCAAAGTGTTAACTCCTCTTGATACATGACAAGTGGTTACCGATGGCGACCGTTGACTTGTCCCAACCGATCAACCTGACAGGCACTAATCGATGGCGACATAAAAGTAAAACACAAAAACAAGCTTTTATTATTATAAAATGCCTTCGATCCGGTTATTTCCAGTTTGGGTTTCGGATTTCTTGACCTGCTGCTACAAATTATGGCTGTTTTTATTGTTGTTTGCGGCGGAACTCTCGGTTTATACCGGTTGGGCTGAAAATAGAAAGTCGCGCGTTAGGCGGTCTCTTGTGTGTTTTGTATCAATATTTATTTAGTTGGCTATATATATTGTAGATATTTTTCTAGCATTAAATAATAATTTTTTCCAATGGAACGTACCATTTTTCATAATCCTGTTTATAGAGGTATATATTTTAATTTAATTTTCAGCATGAAAACTATTATTAATCTAATTCTCTGCTTAGGGAAGGTGGTTACAAGCCGACAACGTCGCTTTACAGAGGCTGCCAATGCAGCCGGTAAATTGTTTAGGTTTTCTGTCTGGAAAATTTAGAAATGAAGAGTCAATTCCCTTCTTTGCTGAAGAACCATACTTTCGTATTCGTACCTTAAAATCGCATAAAAAAATCAAGTCTCAGATTCGTAACGATTTTCCGTAGAGATCAAAAAATACGAGGAGAAAATCGAGATTAAATAGGAACATGCAGTCCTCAAATATTTCGGTTTTACAATTTTGCATAGATAGCTTTGCTTCTGATGCATTATGGGAAATTTGAAGGAAAGCGTCTTCCAGTATTTTGACATTTATATATTTAATTGCCTGAAAACTTATTGAAAACGGATTAAAATCGAAAAATGTGGACCTTTTTGATGATTAGAGGCAGTTTCGGGTGGATTTTATTGCAAATGTCGGGGTAAGTAAGTAGATTTATGAAATCAAATCTCATTTAAAATTACTTGAAATTTTCCAAACCCTAAGCAGCGCCCATTGATTTGTATAGATCAATGGCAGCGGCCGATTTTATAGAAGATTTCGAAGGAAAATTTTACGTTTAGCATAGGAGTTTGGCAAGTAATTTAGAATATAAAACACCAAAAAATATGTATATTTCATAATAGTTGGCAACCCCATTGTTGAAACTTTCAATTTGATAATTTCGATAAATAACATTGGGCACTTGATATACTTTAATATGTCAAAGGTAAATTATGATAAATATACCACCTTTACCGATATACAGATAGAACTACCAGGGTTTTACGATTTTTCACAAAATATTTTTATTTCTTCTATAAATTTCCTGAAACATCTGTGATAAACAATTGTATTATTTATTTGTTTAAAAGCCATCGACAGCAGGACATTTTATGTTCTATAATCTCTGTCAACAACGAATCCAGAAACGGAAGTTACCGATTGTTTTTTTCAGCGATATAGCGATTTTAGATCTAGCAGGGATGGCCGAGCCAGTGTTGCCGGATCAAGAACAACATAACCGGTAGATTTGTCATGAAAAGGGGTAAATTAAAAAATAAAACGGTAGACATATTTAATCTTTAAAAATTGCTGTTTTTGCCAATTACTAAGTGATTTGCTAGTTACTAGAATTAAACAGGATTTATATTTATTTTTGGAAAAGCACATATTTTAAAATTGTATGAATAATTAGTAAGTATGAATAAAGTTTTCACCGATTGATACTGATAGTTTTGCGGCACTCCACAGCATGAACACGGTAGATCTACCGCAAACAACGTGGAACTAGCCCTAGCTCAACACCTAATGAGCCCAATGTATTATTTCGCTTTACGCATGACCCTCCGCTCGCTTTGCTCGCTAGGGGGCTCAAAGAACAGGACTAAATAAAACGAACCCAAGGCATGCCCAAAATGAAGAAAAAAAATACTTTTTACAAACATAACCTTAATTT
The DNA here is from genome assembly GCA_016904865.1 of Pissodes strobi. Lineage (NCBI taxonomy): Eukaryota > Metazoa > Arthropoda > Insecta > Coleoptera > Curculionidae > Pissodes > Pissodes strobi. The sequence goes on from MU183767.1 coordinate 168,975, forward strand.
TTTTTCAAAAAACCGACAGGAATTAAATCCGGAGCCGCCATATCACAGGCCCAGCATCTAACCACTGAATCACCAGAGCAGATCCGGACAATTCATTGCACCGCAAAGACATCGGTACACTGAAGGCTCATTAGGTGCCGTGCTAGGTCTAGCTCTGCAACTGGGTAACTGGGTAGACCTGGCAACACTGATGGAAAGCTACGCTGAGGGTGAAAACCAGGGTTGCCAATCTGTGGGGAATTCCCCAAAACGTGGGGAAATTCAACAGGTGTGGGGATTTTGTGGGGATATAATCATTGTGGGGATTTTGTAACACTTTAAATATATCGACAGAAAAAACAACATGCTTTATATTTTCACGTCATTTTTTCACTCATAAAACTAAATAAAACATTTTTAATTTATTTTTTGCTATTTTAATGAATAGACCCGAAACCATGTTGCCATTATTTTCATTACTTACTCCAAATCTGACAAACTGAAAAATTCCTAAGGGATGTGGGGAATCGCGCAAGTTTTTGAGGGGAAAACGGGTCAGAGCAGTTGGCAACTCTGGTGAAAACTTTATGTTTTGGGTTTGGTTTGGTGTTTGTAGCTTCAGTTTTTGGAATATTTTTGCCCAAAATGTATATAACTGCGTTGAAATTGCAAATCTATAGAAAAACAGCTTAGGAGGGTGAGTATTAGTTAAGAAATATCCTTATTTGATAAATAGGCAACCAAAAATACATTGATTGTTTGGTTAAAAAAAAATGCCATGGAGACCTCGTCCATATATATTTCTATATGTAAGTTAGATTGTTGATTATAGTCCCCCCCTAGTTATTAATATTCGATGAATTCACAATTTGATATGATCGATGAGCACACAGTGATAGATTCCCCCTTTCAAATTCAAAGGTCCATAATTACAACATAAACATTCGCGTCTACCTACAGCAGCAATTTTGAGCCGTCACGCATGCGTACGTGCTAATCGATATATTTTTCAAAGTAGTTTTTCTTCATTTGGTGCATTGCCTTGGGTTAGTTTTGTTTGGTTGCGCATGCTTAGATAGTTTGTTTGGTTGTGCATGCGTGAAGTGAAATATTAGCAGGGCTGCTGCCAAAAGTACAGGTCCGAAGATCGAAAATTTGCTGCAAGTAGACGCGAGTCAACAACATAAACAACTTTTTGGCAACGTTGCATTTTTAACCCATATAGACAAATGCAGCGTTGCCGTTGATTCATTACACTATCATTTTCGGGCTTAAGACCCAGTAATTTGCATTGATTTGTATAAGAGTGGATAAGCAATAAATAGACCAAACATGGCAAATTTACGACCGCGAAATGTAAACAAAGAGATTTCTATTTGGACTTGCGCATTAGAAAGTTAGTAGGAGCTAGTTGTTGCACCGTGAAGGTAAATAGGCAGGCCCGGACTTCGAAAGTGATTATTTCACCAAATATTCGGTAGAGGAGTCTTGCCGATTGTGAAATGGGCCCCAGTTAGCATAGTGAAACAAACAATAAGGTATAAATAAGTAATACTTATAATAATTAGACTTACTTGAAATAGGAAATCCCGGGTATTTTGCCTCGAATCGAACTCGAATTATTAACTCAAAACGCCGCGCCGCCCGTCAAAACGAAAACACGTCAAAGACAAAAGCCAAGTTCGATCCTGACCGACGCCTGCTGAGACGGCAAGTGTTTTAGTGCGCATGAAAAAACGGTATCTTCTTTGTTTATGTTTTTCCATTTTGCGTCGATTCTGTCATGCGCAGAAACCTGTTTTTTCGCCCATAGGTTGCCACTTTTGAATAGTGCGACAGGCGGCTATTGCTTATCCACTCCTATACAAATCAATGGTAATTTGTCGTTATTAGTATTAGGCGATTTCTTTTTGTAATTCCTTCTAATAAATCATTGTTTTAAAACAAGGATCACTACATTAGGAACTGAGTTTGTATATAACTTGGTCGATTAAGCATCATTCATATGTTGACAGTGTTACCAACAGCGCTGCCAACTTAAAATTTAAGATTATTTAAGTTGTTTGTGATTACCCACTTTTACCTGCAATCTATAGAACAAATTACCCACAATTTTACCCGCATATAAAATATTGAAATTGTAAATCATCCTGGTTAACCGGCGGACGGTTGACATTTAGAACCGTTCTATATTCAACCAATTTCAAAAATTTTGACGTTTATGGTACGGAAACCAGCAAAACCGACGAACCAGATGGCACGTCATATGAAAAATTTCATTTACGGCTAACTGTAGCCTAAATGTAAAAAAAGCTACGGTTTTTTTCTGAATTTTTGGGCATGCCTTGGCTTAGTTTTGTGTTGGTTACGTCCCCGGAGCGAGCGGAGGGCCATGATTACAACCATTTTTTACCATTTATTTTTCGCCATTCGGCAACCACCAACGGAAAAAAAACATTTTGGGTTGTCGTTAGCCCGAAAGGGAAGAGAGGTGGGAAAGGGGAAGCACAGCAAGGATGGAAAACGCCGGAGGAGGTTGTGGTTTTTACAAATGAGGAAGGGGATAAAACGAAGGAAGGTTCCAAGAGGATGGCCAAGGAAATGAGGGAGAGATTGGCGCGGGAAGGAGGTAGGGAACTAAGGGCGGTAAAGACGATAGGACAGGGGGAGTTTTTTGAGATGAGGACAGAGCAACAAAAAGACAAAATCAAGGAGGTCTTCGGAACGAAGTCCAAGTGGAAGGTTAAGGTGGAGCAGGGGCAGAGGCCAGTTATGAGGATGTGGAGAAAGGATACACGGATCAGGAAAAAGGGGATGTTTAGGGAGAATAATGGAATGAGAGATAATACGGGAGAGAATGTGGAGGGATGCATGAAGATACTTCATAGGAAACCTTGTAGGAGTCAGTATAGATAGAACATTATTATGGAGGTGGATCCAAGGTTGTTCAGAAAGTTCATGAGGGAGGCGAAGCTCAACTTGGGTCTCACCGTCCACTATGTGTCAGAATATGTGCAGTTAGTTATGTGTTTCAGGTGTTGTAGATTTGGGCATCCGGCCAAAGGCATGTGATAAGTGCGGGGAGGGCCATGAGGGCAAAGATTGCAAGAAGGAAGGAGATGTGGATTGTCCGAATTGTAAGAGGCTCGGGGTTAAGAAGGAGGAAAGAAGGCATACGGCAAGAGATGGAGAATGTCCGGCGTTAAAAATGAAAATGGGGGAACTGTACTAGATGGCGGGTGAATTTAAATTCTTGCAGTTGAATGTGGGGAGAGTAAGGGAGGCGACGAATCTGTTGAAAAGGAACGTAAGAGAGTGGGGAGTGGATGTGATTTTACTGCAACAACCGTATGCCAGGGTGAGAGAATGGGATGGGTATGTTAGATATGGATGCGATAAAGAAGCGAAAGTGGAGGTGTGGGCGAAGGGCAGTGTGAGAGCAAGGTACGTGTCAGGCCTGATCAGTAAGAATGTGGCGGGTGTCATGATAGAAGGGATAAATGAGGAAGTATGGGAGGAAAAACGAATAGGAGACTAAGGGAATTGAAAGATGGAATAAAGGGGATGAAAGGACCGCTGGTGATTGGAGGAGATCTGAACAGCAAGAATGAAGCATGAGTAGGGAATGTGACGGATGCTAGAGGGGAAGAGTTGATGCTGTGGGCGATACAAGAACGAATGACGATTGCTAATGAGAGTTATTCTTTATCGAACTTAGTGGTGTGAGAGGAGAAAGCTGGGTAGATGTAACCATGGTTAAGAATGCAAGGGTGAAAGAGTGGGTGGTCGAAGAGGAGGAGATCCTCAGCGACCACAAATACGTTAGGTTCAAGATGGATGTAAGGATGAAAGACGTAAAGAAGGAGGGTGTATGACTTCTAACGGACAAGATGGGATGAAATAATAAGGGATTTGAATAGCGATGAATGTGGAGAAATGGCGAGTGAGGAAGAAATAGAGAGGTAGGCTGAGAGGTTACAAATCAATTGCATGACTGTGTGTAAGAGAGTAGTTAGAAGGAAACGTAAGAATGAAAGGGACGAGAACGAGTGGTGGGATGGTGAGTTGGCAGCGGCAAGGAGAAATGTTGGGAGAGTGAGGATGGAATACCAGATTGAGAGGGATCAGGCATTGAAGGAGGAATGCAACAGAGTATGGTTGCACGAAAGGAATTGGTAAAGAATAAGAAGATAGAGCATGTGAATGAGGGTAGAAATCGAGAGTATATCTAAGAATGAATCGTGGGAGAGATTGTGAGATTTTTTGAGAAAGAAAGGGATACGTAAGGGCAATAAAGCGGTGATGAATGGGGAGGGAAAAGAGGCAACGAGCCAGGATGAGGAAGATGCATTCTTGCTGGACATGTCCCACAGTTGACCCCACAGGAGGAAGGGGAGAGGACTAGGTATTTGGTGGATAGCGTTAGCAATAAGGAGTCAGCCAGGGATGTGAGGTACAATGTGGAAATAGGTAAAATGAAGGTACAATTTTGGACCTCAAGAAAAGAAAGGCTTGCTGGGACGATAGGATACCGAACGAAGCCATGAAAGCAATATGAGAAGGTATTGGGGGATCGTTAATGAAGGTTTATAACAGGTGTTGGGACATGGGATACTTCCCGAAGGTTTAGAAGGTGGCGAGAGTCCGCTGGCTCCCTAAGGCAAAGGGCGGGTTTCGGTCTTTAAGCCTGTCACCCACCTTAGGGAAAGTGTTGGATCGAGTGTTGAATGAAAGGGTGAGAACTTGGTGTGAGAGAAAGCTGAAGTTCAGCGAGAGTCAGTTTGGGTTCAGGGGAGGCGATTGAAAGTTTGTTACTAGTGATGAGGGAAGCAAGGGAGAGTGGTCTGCACAGTATGATTATTACCCTGGACCGGAAGATTTCATTTAATTTGGCATGGCCGGCAACGATTGATAGAGAAATGGAGAGAATGGAAATGCCGAAGCGAATGAGGGATATATGTTGGAGTTTTTTTAGTGGATGAGTGGAAAATCGGAAAGGCAACCGGAGAGAGGATGTCCAGAAGGGTCGAGCCTGGGGCCAACCTGTGGTTGCTATGTATGGAAGGGTGGCTAAGAAGAATGTCTGACCTAGAGAGAGGTGAGGGAGTAAAAGGACAGGCCTTTGCGGATGTCCAGGTAATTGTGATTCCGGGGAGGTCGCAATAGATAGAAAATGGGAGATAACATGGCTGGAGTGTAGGAGTGGGAGAGAGAAAGTTTTGCTGAGTACAATGGGGGAAAGACTGAGGTTATGTGTGTTGAAAGAGGAGGAAAAATCCGGGAACCGGTTGTCAGAATGGAGGAAAAAAGGATTGAGTGCCAAGATTATGCAGATTTCCTGGGCTTGAGGATTGATAGGAAGCTAAATTTTATAGAACATGTGAAGACTGTGAGGATGAAAACGGGTGAGTTGGCAATGAAAATGCGTGCGTTAACGAGGAATGAACATGGAGTGAACAAGGATAAAACGAGGATAATTTACGATATGGTTATAAACCCTGCTATTTTGTATGGGAGTGAGGTGTGGGGCATACGAGCGAATGACACGAGGATGAAAAGGCAGTTGGATACGTCACAGCGTATGTTTGGACTGATTGTGGCTACAGCGTATCGGACAGTGGCGAGTGAGGGACTTCAGATTATGAATGGGATGACGCCTCTTGATATAGAGGCGAGGGTCAGGTATGAGTTTAGGGAGCGGATGAGAAACGAGAGGGAGGAAAATGGAGTGAGCGAAAGAGAAAGAGAATATCCACCGGAAAGACTGAGCAGGAAGAGTGAGGAAGATGTTGGTGAAGAAGAGTTGAAAGTGTATGTGGATATGAGTGAAAAAGGGCGGTAACAGGTATAGGACGGTTGTGGGTTAGGGTTAATGGAGAGACAGGAACAGAATATGGGAGGATTGGGAATGCTGTTGGGGGAGTGCAGGGAGAGCTTTTGGGAGTGGAGTATATGCTCGATGAGATAGAAAGGGAACAGGAGTTAGGTAATTATAGGATTTTTACTGATTCAGAGATGGTGGTGAGAATGCTCTACAATTATAAGTGGGTAAGAGGGGTACAATGCAGAATGAGAGAATGGGGATGGGGTTCAGAGTGAATGTGGAATGGATGAGGGAGGCTGGGAAAGGCAGGACGCAGGGAAGGGAAATTAGGGATGTCGAAAGGAAGAATCTATTAGGGCCATAAACCGTGCCCTTCATTATAAGTCGAGGTCAAGGCTCCCTGTACCGGTGAGGCGTTACTCCTATAAATCCTTCGCATCTGGAGTTTTTATTTATTTTTTTTGTAGCTTTTTGTTTCCCATTTTTCCCAACTCAATGATGTTTAAGGCCAAATCATCAAATTTTTCCATAATGGATACTTTACCTTTTGCAAAAATCATAGAAACATATAAAGTGCGAATTTAAAATGCGAATGGATTTCAAACGGGCACCAAAACAACAGTCGTTATATGCATTTACCGCTGGTGAAAATTCACTCCATCAGTTTTCCTACCTGGTCATTAGGCTAGTTTACGGCATTAATTCCAAAACGATTATTTGAGCTAGTTTCTTGCAACATAAGTAAATAATTTATTCTGTTTCTTTGCCACAATGTATCTATGCATATTATGATATCACACACGTTATGCGTTAGATATATCATTCCCATAGTAACAAATATTAATTTTTTTAGATAATTGCATTATTTTGCCATTTAAGGTAAAGTACCTACCACCTAATCATGCATGATGAGCATTCATTACGTACTTTAGTGAGTAGGAATCTAAAAAAATAAACATTGGATACGCTATAATAATAATAATAATAATTAAATTCCGAAAAAGAGGCGGTTCAAGGGTCATTTTTTATAATAATTATTGTTATTATTTAGCAAATTAGATGAAAAAAAGCGTTTGTCATAATAATAATATCGTATTCCTTTGAGATATACAAAATTTAGTTAACAAGGACGTTAATACGAGGTCGAACGAAATTTAGAATACCGTAAATATGTTTGACCCCCGAGAGACCTCCAGCAGCGTTGCCAACTTTGTTCATTATCCTCGGATTTGTGTTAGTTTGGGCATTGTTTAAATAAAGACAATGGTTTGGGTTAACAACGTAAACGAACTCAGTAGGTACTAGTTTTAGGTTAGTAGTTAGAGATATATATATATAGGACATTAGTCATGAAATATGTCTAGAATTTCTCGCACAATCCAAATATGCAATAATATACAACAGGGTGTTTGTTACTACTTTTTAGTAGAAGCGGCAACACTGCATTGTCGAAAATATTTTAGAAAGATAGAGCATATCCGTTTATGTAAAGGACCATATTTTCAAACTGATCCGTTGAGTAGTTCGCCAGAAACGTCTAAGGTACCATCCACCGTGAGCCACCCTGTTTACCATAGATACGTGTAGAAAATTATAAGAAACAAAAACAAATAAAAAAGTACAGAGAAACATTACAAAATTAGAACATATAAACCAACATGTGGAAACTAAAAAGACAAATTAAAGAAACAACAAGGAAACATGAACAAAGAAACATTAAACATTTTAAGAAATACAAACTAACTTATAGAAATGATTCGAAGAGGGCAAAATTATAAAGGCAATAAATCAAGAACGGAAAAACCTTAAACATTTTGAATAATATAAACCAACTTGAGAAAATGACAAAATTACAAAAAAACATTAAAAAAATTAAACATGAACGAAGAAACATTAAAAATTGTAAATAATATAAAGCAACTTGTAGAAACTGTTCCAAAAATGTTAAAAAAAAAAACAATAAAATAAGAACGAAGAGACAATACAAATATTAAG
>MU183768.1:0-12493 GCA_016904865.1 Pissodes strobi
GTAGGTCCGCACGCGCTCCTTGTTGGTAAGGGAGTGTATAAGCTGGCTAATTGAACTTGCAAAGCTTAAAAAGGTTACGCTGGGCTGGGTACCCTTAGCCAGAGAAGGCTCCGCATGCGGATACTTAGGGCCTGATCCCTGTATGGGGATCATCCAGAGTGTTCGCGAAAGAGCTTTGGAGACCGGGACGGAGGGTCGGGCCAAGAGGTATGGCGGACGGCTCCGGGGATGAAACAGACGAGGCTCATGATGCAAAGAGTCTCGCCAGGGGGTTGTTGTGCCTACGTAGGAAGGAGTGCAGCGCACTGCTTGGATTTTACACAGGACCCTGCAGGCTTAGACTGCATCAGACTCTGCTGAGAATTGCAGAGGAGGAGGAGGAGTGTAGATGGTGCATGAAGTACGATGAGACCCCATACCATCTACTTACGGAATGTCCCGCCGCCGCGCGTCGTCGCGTGGGCAAGACTCAGAATCTTTGGCGCGACGCCGATCGAGCCAGATCCAGTGCGTCCGTGTTAGTCTGAAGGAGAGGCGGGCTTTCTTGAGGAAGACCAGCATCCTGGAGGTTCTTTAATGCGGGCTGGGGGCACAACGGGTCTAATTGGTGGTGTAAGTGCAAGGCTCGCTAGGGGTCATTCCTTCTGTTACTGATACTGATACTGAACCTTTAATATTTTTTTCCATGATGAGTTTATACATCCACCTCTCCTGACTAGGAACTTTTTCACTATCGCGTAATTTTTTTTAAACTCATGGTAAGAAATCTTGAACTGAATCAATTAATTTTCAAGTTGATCGCTTAAGGCGCTCTTATATGTTTTTGCTAAGTATTTAGCTACTGGAATTATTGTAACGGAATATATGCTTATTCCGCTCTACTAAAACTTCAGTTCATTTGCAAATGATTCTCGGTATTCAATATTTAAGTTGCCAGTGACATCTATTCACGAATGGATTTATTTGGTGCAAGTAACGATTTTAGAAGCCCTAGTACGCTGTTTTATACCTACAATTTGTGGATTTATTTCACTGTGGCTATCTATATTTAATAGTGACATCTATTCGCGAATGGGTTTATTTCGTGTGGTTGGCAATTTGGGAGCGCAGTACGCTATTTTATACCTACAATTTATGAATTTAATTTACTATAGATTGCAGTGGCGTAGCGTGAGCAAAACATTAAGGGATGCAATGAGCAAAAAGTGGAAAATGCGCCGCAGATGAAAAAACCAGCGGCTAAAGATCGCGGGCAACATTAACGCTGATTGGCTAAATTTTCGCGCCATGTTTGAACATTAAATTTTCTCATTGTTGGTGATGAAACTGAATAAAATATTACTAACCTTTATTCAAATTATTATAACCATAACTAATCAAAACTAACCCTAACAAAATGTAAATAATTTCAGCAAAAATACACACAAAATTCCGAATTCGTAGTCTACTAAGCGCGGAAATCAACAATTATTATTCTACCCTATTTTATTTTAAATAAGGCGAGAATTTTCAACTAATAGGCGTCGGTGTTGACCTAGAACCTTAGACGCGCGTGACGAAAAATTGTCTGAGACCGCATCTAAACTTTGCCACAGTTTGTTAATATGTTATTAACTATTACCTTTTTTTATGTCATGGGATATAAAAATTAATCAACAAAAAATAAGACATACATCATACATATTATATTAGCAACAAAACATTTTGTGTACTTTCTCACTATTGAATAACAAAAGCGGAGACAAAAACATAGAATTTGTAAATTTTTTTATAATTTAGTAATTTGTCTCTAAAAGGTAAATTACTGAAAGAAGTACGGAATAGCTTTTCGATAATACAGTCACATTTCTCACCAGAAAACGCCCACGATCGAACAGCCGAAATGCGACGAGACGCGTTTGCTCAATCGCATCACCAAGAACTTAAAACTTGCCACAGTTTAGTCGTTCTCCTAGAGAAGGTTCATTGACTACACGCGGACAACACAATGTTATTTCCCGGCTGGTTGATGTGAGGTACACCGACGCATCCTTGCATTGCATTTTTCGTTCGCTCCAGGTTTCGTTGGATCGGGGTGGTCGCGGTCGATCAGTTTAATTATTAAATATTTTTTCTCGATAGGTATAAGTTATGTGCAGAAGAATTCCAGAACAAGCATGAAGCATGGAAATTTATTGTATACAAATAAAAATAAAATAAACTTGAATATTGTGCAATTTGAGAATTTCTAAAGGGATGCGACGCATCCATGCACGCTACGCCACTGATAGATTGCTATATTTAATATTGGGTATTTCTGTAGCTTGACGCTGCGTGATCTATAGTGGTAGTCACATGATATAAATTATCCAATTAAAACATCGGAAAACATAATTTGTCGCACGTCTTAAATTTTGAAAGCGAGGTCATTTATCTTGTGTCGAGACGCCGACGATGGGTGAGTGCTAGTTTTTAATCTTAAAATATTTTATTCATCTTGCAGTATATTTAACTAATTTCTTCATTTTTAAATACATAATTAATATTTGTTCATGATTCGTTTGGTCTTATTCGACTTAAACAAGAATTTAGCATTCTTATATTACATTTTTATTTAGCTTACATCATCAATAATCTGAATTATTGTCGTGACCGTTGGGTAAAGATACCGATTTATTGGTGAATAATTGCGTCTCTCATTAGTCAATTTCATGTAATTTGAAAGAGGGTTAGTCCAGATTTACAGAGAACGTAATTATTTCATCGTTTAGTGGTCACGCACATTATTTCACGTATTTGCATTCAAATAGAACAGTATTATTTGGGTGAATTCTCGGAGTAGATTCTATATATTCCTGCAAAGGTAGTAAATTGAATTTTCAGTAGAATTTCTCCAAATTTTCCCTCATAGTATTGCTGGTTTTAATATTTTTTCTTTTCAGTCTCATTTAATTAAATGTTCAGTTTATGTGTTACAAGTATATGATTATTAGCACTCGCCCTGTCTCATCTCAACACTGATGTACCGACATTCTTTGCATTTATGAGAGGTTAATCTCACATATGTAAAATTATCTGTTTTTTTAATCTTTTATCTAAATTTCTGTCTCGATGTGAGATAGTGATTATCTTATCTTTATCTTTAATTAATTGAGGCTTAATTATGCTCAATTATCGTTTATGTGGCAAGGGCCGAATTAAAAAGTAATAGTAATACTTATTTTGAGTTATAAGACTCGTTATTAGAGGTTGTACCTCTATTTTTTCTATTTATCATCAAATTCAAGTTATATTTTATTTAGATTTACCAAAAGTCACTAAATTGGAACGTAATTCCATAATTTGCTTTTGAATTTTAAATTTCAGTCATTATTTCTTTTGAATTTCATATTTTAAAGTAAAGAAAAGGATATCTTGAGTAACAGTAGTTATTTATAATGTTTGCTCAACTTAAAATTGTAATTCAAGTTTCTGATTATATCTGCTTTAACCAGTAAATTTTCAAATTGTTGATTGTTTCCTCATGTGTAACAGTGTCACTGATGTTCACATGATATTTCCCTCAATATTATTTTATTGGCAGTATACATTGGTCTAAGACTTGTTTATTTCTCCTTACATGTAATAATTCTACCTGTTGACTGGCGGAAGACACGTCGCTGTAGCAGACCTGTAGAGGGAGCCAACACTTGGTTAACCTATAAGTCCTAGATTAACCCACTGACATTAACTTGGGAACAGGCAGAAGCGGTCCAGTAGAGGTCCCAATACGATCGCATGGTTACAGAATAACTGAACGAAGTTAAGTATCAGTCAGTCAGAAGATAAACATATTGTAAAGACCAACTGTATTTAATTTTCTATCTGTCATAATTAATTTTTTTAATCTTTTACATTAATTTTAATTCTCATTACTAATTACTCTTAAGTCAATTTATTCATAAACTTTAGTTCAAATAATTTCATTCATTATATTTGTAATTTAATTATATTGATAATCTCCATTTCACATGATACCATCACTCATATTTGTAATTTAATTGTAAAATTAATATATTGTTGTTTTGAAATTTATCTCTTTAATTTATCGCAAGATAGAGGTCTGGGAGACATTGCGAATTATAAGGGCAAATTTCTGATATTCTTATCTTTATATTTATTTATATTTAAGTGTTCATATTCAGTTCGCATTATCTCTAGGAACTCTGGCGCCGACAAAACACAAAAAAAATCTCTGGTAATAAGAGAACGTCGACCGACGCCCTAAGGAAAATAAAAACGAGTCTCATGCATACAAAATGGCGCATAATGCCATACTTAATTAAATAAATTAACTTTCGTTACATTATATATTAATTACTAAATGCATTCAACTTTTTGAGATACCCAAAACTGATATCAATTAGTTTGTATGCCTCAATCCTCTGCTACAATGATGATTCAAAGTGATCTGTGACAGAAAGAAAATTTTTATGATGGGGTTAGCTCAACCTCACGTGCTTGAACACGATCAAGAGGTGACAAACGCACGTCTATTTTGCGTTTTCGCTGTGTTTCATTCTCATACCTTGTGCAATCAAAATCAGCTATCTCAGCAACTTTCACCTCATATTCTTCAGAGTTATCCCGATACCATCTTGTTGTTATGAAGCTTGTTAGCGACGCCAGTGTTGAGGCGGTTGTATTAACGTTCGACCTAGAGTTCCGCAGAATTTCACTACTTTTGTCTACTTCTTCAAATACATCTTCCCAAAATACTATCTATAGCCCCGTATCCAGCTTTGATATATTTTTAAGCAAACTTACACGATAATTTCCCGATTCCCATTTGTCCCGTGAAATTTCAAAACGTGCATTTTTTTATTTCTCTACAGCCTCGCAAAAGGCAAAGGAACCGTTGCAGCATCTGTTCTGCAACACCAACATGCTGTTCTTGTCCGTTTTGGCACGAGAATGGGTTTGCCAGCGTTGGTTTTGTTTAAGCAATCAGTTAAGTTAAAACTTTATATCTGTTAGTTGAGGCCATAAAATATACATACTTTTTCCGAAAAGGAAAAAACTTACAGCGCTCAGCAGCAGCCTGCACTACAAAATTGAGTGGATGTCTAGCGCAAGGAACCCATATTACTAATTTGTTTTTTACCAGTACCAACGCTTAAAGGTCATTGTACTTTCCGCCCATTGAGGAAGTGTTGTAATAATTTAGGTCACGGCAGTTCTTAATGTCTATTTCATTCTTCTCCAAAACCTTGCCCAAGTTTTGAAGCATACCTTTAGCTTTGTGACCCCGGTGAGGCATAAATAACTGTCAACAGGAATGTGTTCTTCTACATATCTAAAAATAGAAGTAAGCTGATCAACGTGTCCTTCATCGAGAGAGTCGAATCTACTGATATGGAATGCGTAGTACTTTAACTGCTTGATTCGAGAGACAACTTCTTTGGAAACTCGCTTGCCAGCTAATGGAATATCTTAACGAAACGCGCTTCGAGTGCAAAAATTCTGTTTTGGTATTGTAGATAAAAAGGTTCCAACATATTAACAAAATACAAAAATAAGATAATTTATTATTGAAAAATAATTCCAGTAACTGGCATTGAATTTAACTTCACATGAACCCTAGGCAAAAGCTGACTTAATTTCTTTTTTAACTGCATTATAACGCGTAATTAGATCAACTACCTGTAAAAACTATTGCACGCGTAGTTGCGCACTTCAATAAAGTTCTTCAGGATTTTGCTCTAAGCCTTCGACGCGACGGTGGGCGGTTCTAGTACGAAAAGTCGGCAAATTAAAAGCCAGAGATTGGAATGTAAAAATCATGTCAACTTAAGTAAACAATTTTAATTACCCTATTTAGGAAAACGCGGTGGTTATAAAAGCTGAGACTGGAATTTAAAAATCATATTAACTATAATAGCCAATTTTAATTACCCCAATTAGTAAAGAGCCGCGGTACTAAAACCGAGGTTGGAATTTACAAAACGTGTAAAAACGTTAAGTGCCACACTAAAATTTTCGGCGACTTAGGAAATTTAAGTGTTCTTAGTAAAAACAAAACATTTTAATAGCTGGACACCTGCTAATTCCAGATTTTTGAGGAGAAAAAACAAGCCTTGAAAGATGGTATAAAAAGCTAAAATTCATTGGGAAAAAGGTAGTCAAAAATCAGTCTTCACTCGCGATTGCACCGACTGCGACTGGGGCCTCGGAAAGTTAGTCAAAAAACAGTCTTCACTCGCAATAGCACCTTACGTTGGCCAACTGGGCCTCGGAAAAAGTTAGTCTGAAAGAAAAGTCTTAGTCTGACCAGTGAGTCCGAAACATGTCTCCACGTTCGGTAACGCTATACTATGCCCACAAGGGGCCTCGAAAAGTAGGTACATATAATCATCACAAGTGTAGAACGTCCCTATGCCCGAAAAGGGGCCGGAAAAGTAAAACGTATCGGTGTCAAAGGAAATTTCTCTTTAAAATTCGTGTTTCCTATGAGGTGGGTTACATAACCAGCTCTAGTAGGGGTTGAAACGCAGGTTACGATAAGGAATGGAAAGTAAGTTGTAGCTTTAAGAATCTGTGTCTTTTGTAATGGAATGTTCAAGAAATCTAGAAATATACTCTCCTAATTTGGGTGTCATAAACAGACTAAAATAACTACGTCATAACAGAAATTTACTAAATATTGGGGTCAACCACTAAATTAGCATAAAAATGCTCCCTTTAAATTGTGTGCTCCCTTAAATTCGAAATCTCAATAAGTACATATTTGGAAACGGAAAGTGGTTTCGCCTACGCTCATTTCTTTATAACTGAATGAAGTTATTGACTAGGTGGAAAAAGGGGTTGTTGCCCATGGTGTCTAGGTAAACTATTTTCATCAAAATAGGGTGTCAACACACTGGTACTGGTCACCGGTTAACAGAAACTGAACAGGAGTTGAAGAAAATGCCGAAAACACAATCAGTACATAAAAGGATGAAATCAGCGTTCATTTCAAGGTAAATATTTTCCAACGAAAATGTTCCGAAACAAATAATTTTCCTTCTAAGAACGGACGAATTATAGAATTTCTGTCAAGCTTTGTGTATGATGTAAAAATTCTTAATATATAAATTATATCGAAATCTTATTAAAATAAATGCCCCAAAACGTTCTTGACAGAATGGCCGATGAAGATTATTTGAAAATATCAATTTTTTTTAAATAAAGACGTAGTACAGACATAGCAATTTTCATTCTTTAAGTCATTTTGAAAGTTGCTTCTTTAATATCTTTAAGTAGATACTTCTGTCAATACTTTTTTAATATAAAACAAATGCTAAAAGTCCATGTGTATATATAAGAAAGCAATGCTTTGATAGGAAAAGACAATTTTTTGAATAATTAGTTTTAAATTTTTATGTGTTTACAATAATCGAAGAAGCACAAAAAACACATTTCATTTTCAACCAGTGCATTATTTTCAGTTAAAATAATAATATTACAGTTTCTTGATATTGCGAGAACTTATAATTTATTAGAAATAATGTGTTTCATTTTCAACCAGTGCATTATTTTCAAAATAATGTGTGTCTTCTAGTATTTTTTTTAGGAATTATTGTATTTAATTGGTTATTATGCTATGGGGGAATAATACAAATAATGTCCTTGTATTTTATGATATATAACCACACTGGTTAGATTAAGATTAAGAGACCGTTTAGTCCTACTGAAATTCCTTTTAGTAATGCTCCCTTACATCTAGGCTACAAAAATTAATTTACCATAATTAGTATTAGCTCTTAGGAGTTATTTTTATTTCCTGGCATCTGCACTTCTGATCGCAAGTTTATTCCAATACTCACCCATTTCGAGATATTTAATCATTAATGTCAACAATCCTTCCGACCTAATTTTGTATTATTTATCCAATTTTTGTTACCGAAAAGTTCTATAAATATTTCATATTTATCTGTACCATAATCCAATAAAATACTGAAATAAATTAATAAAATATTTGGTTTGTTTGTTCAATTGCTCTGCCTTATCAATTATTTTCCAGTAATACTTATTAACTGATAACTAACCTGCGAATCATAGGTAAACATACTTGAATCACACCTTCAGTAAAATTGAAGGCGTTGGTATAAGTGCAAGTTCATATAAATTAGTGGATTATGATTTTGAAATTATCCCTTGTTCTGGTGTTGTGTTTTCATAGTTTAACTGCTCTAGACAGTTTGTGCTCCAATGATGTCTTCGAAGAAAAGTGCTTGTGCAAAAAGTTCACCAGTCATGCCACAAATTTGCCAACATCAATGGCAAATTGCAACGGGCTAAGTATCGACATATTTCCTGGTTTTTCTCAATTTCCTGATGACCTCACAGTCTTGGATCTGTCAATGAACAATATTCAAATTCTAGAAGCTTCCAATGCCACGTCCAGTAATACATTAAAAAAACTTATCTTGTCTTACAACGGCATCATTGATGTCAACGCTGATTTTTTTAAGGCAATGCCAGCCTTAAGTTGGCTCGACTTAAGTCATAATAACCTAAGTGATGGGTGGGATGGAAATATTTTTTTGCAACTTAAGAATCTTGCATATTTGGATTTAAGCTACAATAATTTCAAAGAGCTTCCCAGCGCTATATTCGACCCTTTGCCCCTTTTGCAGCTATTGGATCTAAGCTATAATCCTCTAGGGCAGTTTCTAATGGAATCCAAAGAGGTGCTTAGCAGAAGTTTGGGAATTTCACCAAACATTTCAGTTTTAAAGTTGAATAATCTTGGTCTTACAGATTTACATCCCGACTATTTTGGCCCATATCAAACTTTGAAGCACTTGGAGGTCCAGGACAATAGTTTTGAGTATATCCCTACTGTACCCTACTCAGTGGAGTACTTGGATTTCTCCGGAAATAATCTTAGCTTCGTATCCGCCAGGTATTTAAACTATCACTCCTTAAAAGTACTCAGATTGAGCAGGATGCCCAGTTTATTATCCATTCATCATTACGCGTTCTATAACCTGCAATCTCTGGAATCCTTGATACTCACGGATTGTCCAAATGTTCAGGAATTTACTGACTTGGCTTTTGGCCTTGCATCCAAAACGATGGATATTCATCCAAAGACCCTAGTCTTGGCTAGAAATGGAATAACATCTTTGAATTCAACTTACGCCCACATGTTTAGGAAAATGCAGCATATCGATTTGAGATACAACGCTTGGGACTGTAGTTGCGACACTCTGTGGCTGCAAGAGTTTGAAGCTGAGCTATTCAAAAGCAGGGAGATAAGGTACTGTAATTATTTTAGCATTTTTTTAATTGTTGATCTATCAGCAGGAGTATAAGTGATGGCACTTATATGAATTGCAGCGCTGCACCCGTTTATATTTGTGGCACAAATTATCGTAATAGATAATTTATGTTTGTGGCAAATGCATAGTTTTTGCTTGTTAAGCAATATAAACTGCTGTCTAAATGAAACTGTTTTTAGATAGTGTTGAAAATGACGTAGTTTTAAAAGGACGTAAGCTATCAGGTTCTGTTTTGCCAACTTTTTACTTATTGCATTTGCGTGTTTATACAGGCTGTTCACTCAAACTTTCACAAAATATTGTTTCCAAATGTGTAGATTATCTTTGAATAAAAAAGCAATTATTTAACTTTTTCAAATGACACCATGCGAAATTAAGTATTGCATTTTTAAAAAACTAGCTTTAAAGCAAGGTTTTGGTTTCTTGACAGTGAGCTCTAGTAAACAAATGTATCTTTCAAATATAAGAGAAATAAAATCTATAAACCGTAGTACACTACCAATCAAATTATTTAATAAAAATGCAATTACTAATTCAAGATAAAAAGTTCATTATTACATTAGAATGTTCACGTACAATTGAATGAAAATAAAAATAGGTTTGGTTTATCTGTGTCTCTTGGTTCTAAAATCAGCACGGATGCTCTCACATACCCAGGTCTCAACAATCATCCAGCTACGCCAACAGCGTCCACTAAATATTTCTGACAACTGGTTGATTATGAAAGATAAGGTGCGAGAATGATGAGTACCAATCTAGCAAACAGCTAGTAGGAATGGAAGAGGTAAAATTAAAACCCTCAATTCAAGGTGTTCCAACGAGGGTTTTATAGGAGTGTTTAACCTCTATTCCATGTGACTTTCTCAGTCTAGCAGATAAAAATCTTTCGATGAAGAAATTAAGTTTCTTGCTACTAATTCATCAAAAATACAGACACGCAACCAAATATAAGGTATATATAGCCTTAGCTCAAAATCCATTAAGACGATCTGAAAAATTCCAGATGTCGAGATATCGACTGGTTCTACCCAATGACCGCAGAAAAGTGACATGGCCGTGGCCGATCCACCTCGACCAAGTGTTCCTTCACACAAAAAAAAATTCAAAAGCGTACTAAACTCACTAGTACTAAACCCGAACCATGTAGCGTGAAATTTTGTGTGAAATATAAACCAAATTTAAGTTAATTTTAAATACCTATACGAAATTTAAAATGTTACAAAGCATTTAGGGAGTTTTCCTCCTAGAAATTCCCTATCGAACTATCGATGTCATCATCAAATATAATATCCGTTTGTTTTTACATTTTGATGAAATACTATAATTGAGCGCCACTTTGTGATGAAATTGAACAGTTGGGCGTCAATTTGTAATGAAAGCTAGCTTAGTCGCCAATTTGTAGCGAAAGTTAATTTATTTAATTAAGTATGGCATTGTGCGCCATTTTGTATGCATGAGACTCGTTTTAATTTTCCTTAGAGGGTGGAATGTCTCTTTTATTAACTGAAATTTGTTAGGGCGCCAGAGTTCCTAGAGACAATGCGAACTGAATATGAATACTTAAATATCAATAACTATAAAGATAAGAATATCAGAAGTTTGCCCTTTTAATTCGTGTCTCACAGACCTCAATCTTGCGATAAATTAAACAAAGGAATTCAAACAACAATATATTAATTTTACAATTAATTTACAAATATGAGTGATGGTATCATGTGAAATGAAGATTATCAATATCATTAAGTTACAAATATACTTGATGAAATTATTTGAAATAAAGTTTATGAATAAATTTACTTAGTGATGAGGATTAAAAGTAAAACATAAAAAAAATAGTTATAACAGATAGTTGGCCTTTACAATAGATTTACCTTCTGACTGACTGATACTTAACTTCGTTCAGTTATTCTGTAACCATGCGATCGTATTGGGACCTCCACTGGAACCGCTTCTGCCTGTTCCCAAGTTCAATTGAGTTAGGGTTATCAAGGACTTATAGGTAATCCATGTGATGATTCCCACCAATTTGCATGGTACAACTGTCGTCGGCGTCTCAAATCAGTCGTAACATGAAAGAAGAAATAAACAAGTCTTAGATCGCCGTATACTGCTAAAATGCAAAAATTATAAATATCTACTGTTACTTAAGATATTCTTTTTCTTTACTTTAAGATATGAAATTCAAAAGAAATTATGACTGAAATTTAAAATTCAAAAGAAAATTATGGAATTACGTTCCAATTCAGTGACTCTCGGCAAATCCAAATAAAAGATAACTTGAATTTAATGATAAATAGAAAAATAGAGATACAACCTCTCTATAAACGAGTCTTATAACTCCAAATAAGAAATTTTTATTTCTTTTTTATATGGCTCTTGGCACGTAAACGATAATTGAGCGTAATTACGCCTCAATTAATTAAAGATAAAGATAAGATAATCACTATCTCGCATTGAGATAGAAATTTAGATAAAAGATAAGAAAAAAAACAGATAAATTTACACATGTGAGATTAACCTCTCATAAATGCAAATTAATGTCGATACATCAGGGCAAAGAAAATACTACTACGAATAGATGGCTTATTCAAATGGCAATCTGTGAATCTGTACGGAGACATCAATGCCCTTGTAAAACGAATATAATATGCGGTAACCCTCGTGTCGCCGGCCGGAACGCGACGCAGTGTTGCCAAATGTCCCCACTTATACCGACTCAATATTATTTTATTATTTCGCATTTTCCAAGGCAAGTTGTCACAATTTACACACATAATTTTAAAACAGTTATCCCAAACCGATGGGGCTGAAATTTTGCGTACGTATTTAGTTTGGATAAAAATGCAAAATTATCGTGTTTTTATGCTGGTACAAGACCATATTTAGGAGGAGAATTTTGAATTTAAATTGTCGTATCCTGAAAATGTGCATACGTTTTTAGGTCCCGAGACATTGTAAAATTTTTATAGTATTTGTGAGCTGGAACAGACCCGTATTCAGGAGGGGGGCCAAATTTTAAATTTAAATTGTATCGAGCATTAAATTTGCATACGTTTTGTGGTCCGGAGACATTGTAAAATTATTATAGCATTTTTGAGCTGGAACAGACCCGTATTCAGGAGAAGGGGGGCCAAATTTTAAATTTAAATTGTATCGAGCATCAAATTTGCATACGTTTTTTGGTCCGGAGACACTGTAAAATTATTATA
>MU183768.1:12503-26313 GCA_016904865.1 Pissodes strobi
CTGGAACAGACCCGTATTCAGGAGAAGGGGGGCCAAATTTTAAATTTTAATTGTATGGAGCATTAAATTTGCATACGTTTTTTGGTCCGGATACACTGTAAAACTATTATAGTATTTTTGAGCTGGAACAGACCCGTATTTAGGAGAAGGGGGCCAAATTTTTAATTTAAATTGTATCGGGCATTAAATTTGCATACGTTTTTTGGTCCGGAGACATTGTATAATTATTATAGTATTTTTGAGCTGGAACAGACCCGTATTAAGGAGAAGGCGGGCCAAATTTTAAATTTAAATTGTATCGAGCATTAAATTTGCATACGTTTTTTGGTCCGTATACATTGTAAAATTATTATAGTATTTTTGAGCTGGAGCAGACCCGTATTTAGGAGAAGGGGGCCAAATTTTCAATTTAAATTGTATCGAGCATTAAATTTGCATACGTTTTTTGGTCCGGAGGTGTTGTAAATTTATTATAGTATTTTTGAGCTGAAACAGGCCCGTATTTAGGAGAAGGGGGCCAAATTTTCAATTTAAATTCTATCGAGCTCTAAATTTGCATACGTATATATGTCCCTCAAGAATGTAAAATTATCGTGTTTTTAAGCTGGTACAGGGTCGTATTTAGGAGGAGGGGGTCAAATCATGAATTTAAATTGCCATATGAAGCTGAAAATTTGCATACGTATATGGGCCGAAATCAATATAAAAATATCGTGGTTTTAAGCCGGTACATGACCGCATTTAGGAAATGGGGGCCAAGTTGCGAATTTAAATTGTCATTTCGAGCTGAAAATTTGCATAGGTGGATATAGGTCCGGAGACAATGTAAAAATACTACATGTATAATAACAACATCTATGATTATTACTCTATTCCTATAAAATAGAATATATTATATTATTAAATAACATAAAAATAGAAAAGTCGTAAATACATTATGTCGGCATTTTATAAATTATCTAATCTTATTCGGCAAAAACTGTAACATAATATTTAAAACTATAAAATTCAGATTTTTTTTAAGCTCGAAACGTAAATAAGTCAGAGGGGGCAACATTATACGTAAACAATCTGTACAATAAATTAACCAAAGCAGAGGAGCTAAACTGCTAAACTTATTAAAGTTTTGTGGTAAATACCTAAATATTCGACTAATACTTTTTTTAAGTAAGAAAATGTGTTTGAAAACATACTGTACTATTTTAGTTCTAAAAAGTTATTACTTTGAAAATCTGTCGAAATCTTACCTGTAATATTTACCTATCTAAATTGTTTTATTATTGTCAAAATATATTTTTTATTGATGTTTAAGGTTGCTTAATTTTTGCTGCACTTTTTTTTTGTTATTATCTAATGTCCATTTACAAAACATATAAATGTTAGTTACAACCATCTGTTCAATTAATAAAACTTTGTGTCTGTAACAATTATTAATTTTATCAGCCAACCAACGAACATTTTTTGCCAAAATTTTGTCTGTTATTTTTACCGCAAGGTACTCTCTCGACTCATACAGATTAAAATATTTACGGAAATATAAAAATGATTTTTGGACAATAACAACTATGTCATCTTTTGGTACACAACTAAAGACTCTCCAGATTTTCCTGCATAATTTTTATTTAAAAAAAATATTTGCTTTGAATCCTTTAAAAGTGGAATATTACTTTTATTGCAGCTCTCAAAATTATTTAAGCAATCTAAATAGTTAAATTCATTTTTTATTCGTTTAATAAGATACCCTGTATAATAAGTGACAGCAGATTCTTCCAAAGGTGTTGTGTATGTTGTGTTTTCAATTAATACATTTTCAGCACTAGTGGATTCCGCATCAGAAATGTCATCTTTACTTTCAAGACATTTAAAAAATTCATTGTCAGCGCTGATCTTGTTTTTTGATGTTGTATTAGTAGATAACAATATTTGCCTGTCAAAGTCCTCTTTACAATTGGAATATTGTGACGGTTTTAAAAGGCTAGTAATGGTTTGTATTCTAAAAGATAATCGAAATGATTTTGCGGATGGATTTAAATTCCAGCCGCCTTTTTGCCTAACGACACCGAAAAAATTAAAAAAAAAAATCTTGATTTAACCGTTTTATAAGAATAAAACCATTACCATCACTTTTTTCAGCATAATTACCGCGTTGATTGTTTGTACAATACCTTGAAAACAAGGAGGTCTAGATTCTTTTGTTTTTTTTTGTTACTTTAACTAAATTAGTGAAAATATATTTTCCTTTCATAACAGTCATTGATTGTAAATTCAAAACTTGTGTTATTTTTCCCATATTATCTTTTAAGCTCTTTGAAAAAAACAAGTGAGTATCGGAAAGCAGCGAAACAAAAGCAACATGGATTTTCTCTAATGGATCACCCTACATATTTTACGCTAAAGAGAAAGATCTTTTCCTCTTGCTTTCAAAAATATATAATATGTTGACATTCAGAGTATAGTCAAAAGCAGTCATATCGTGCGGGTCCAAAGGTCACATTTCTCATTAATTATCATGCCTTTGACAGATTTTGCATCCAAAATCTGCCATAAATGAAGTTTTTAATGAAAATTGTGACCTTTGGGCCCGCACGATAAGATCGCTTTTGACTATAGATGTTTCAGAAATATTACACATAATAATACACGTAATTACATATATTACTCACATAATTGCTAATGGCTAGCCAACGTTTTCGCTTTATTATTGTTATTATATTGTTACTATCTCACTTTTCTGGAGCTGTCAAATTAGAACTTGTCAACGTGGTTGACCGAGGCAGCCATTTGCAATTATGTGAGTTTCAAACTTGAATATTTCTGAAGCATCTACTCTGAATGTCAACATATTATATATTTTTATCCTATCGGACGAAAAACGACACCTTTCCGATGTGTATTCTCACCGCAAAAGTCATGATTCCAGTATATTGTATTCGTTGCTTGGCAACATGCAATAACTGTACATGCAGGAATAGAAAATAACTGTCCGGGAATATAACATTTCCGTCCTAGGACGGGAATGTAGCATTTCTGTCCTATTCAAACGCCTTTTTTGTCTGATCTGACGTCTATCAAAAGTAACATTTAGCCGTGGTTTCCGTATTTACGTAATAAACTTTAAGCTCGCTCGATTCAAAACTTGATATTATGTTGAGTTTAAATTTAAAACACCGTTTTTATTTAGAGTAATATTTGGCTCTATTTTTATAAGTACGTATTCTAATTCAATCGGATAAAAAGTAGCATGTGCAACTAGTAGGAAAAGTACATTCCTGGACTCCTGTGTTGCTGGCCTCGGCTGCGCCTCGTCCAGCAATTACCACAGTCGTCCGTCCAGGAATGTTTTGCTTTTCCTCCTAGTTACAGAATATACTATTTTGAAGCCAGGAGGAAAAGTTTTTCTTTTTAGCGTAAAATATACAGGGTAGTCCATTAGAGAAAACCCATGTTGCTTTTGTTTCGCTGCTTTCCGATAATCACTTGTTTTTTTTCAAGGAGCTTAAAAGACAGTAAAGGAAAAATAATACAACTTTTGCATTTACGGTTTTTTTTTGGTAAGGAATCACCCTGTGTTACTGGTGAAGCAAAAAAATAGCATTAAAAGGCATTTCGTACATTTACCCACATTTTACCCTAATTTACCTTTTGTCATTGTCAGTCATGTCAGTGTGAAATGCCAAGGAACTAAATGTAATATTGTGATGATGTTAATAAGTAAAGAATTGATATGGGAATGTCCAAGATTGGAAACTACATTTTTGTAGGGCAGAAATAGAAGAAATTAAGCAGTCAACATATGGTACTTTTTTAATAACATTAAACTTAATGAATTACACTCGCGTTTAATCACCGAATATTACCAACACAAAGAAAGATTTCACTGGGGTCTAAAAAATAGTAAGGGTGTCTTGGAAAATCTGGGAAATCTCGCGGGTTCAGATAGAACACGAAAAAATAACGTGACAAGTTTCTATAATTTTCTTCCTACCGGCCATCCCTACGGAGATATGGGCTCCCAAAGGACGCCGCTGGTTTTAGGTTTTTCTTGAATAACTTTTAAAGTACTTGATGTAGGTAAGTTAATAAAAATTTAATATGATAACACTAGTAGGGACCTCTTAAAATAGGGCCCTTAAAAGATATTTAGCTTTTTTAATTTACCAGGGCGGACTCAGGTTTACAGCTTAATGCGTATATTCTTAACATCCTGTATGATAACGGCCAAAAAAATATTTGTGGGTGGCATGAACCTTAAGCTATAGAAAAGTATTCTTGTTCAATATCGATAAAACCGTTTCCGAGTAAAAAAATGATAAAGAAATTAATGTTTTATTTTTTATTAAGAAAGTCGACTGATTTCTTCGGATTTCTTATTTAACTCAAAAACGGTTTATTTTATCGCTCTTGAACGGGAATACTTTTTTATAGCTTAAAGTTCAAGCTATCCAAACATTTTTTTGGGTCTTTATCATACAGGGTGTTAAAAAAATAAGCACTAAGGTGTTAAATTTTGTCCGCCCCTGGTAAACCAAAGAAGCTAAATATGTTGCAACTATTTTAAGGAGTTCTTACTAGTGACCTTTATACTAAATTTTTATTAATTTATGTCAAGTACTTTGGAGGTTATTCAAGAAAAAACGACTTCTAGCGGCGTCCTTTAGGGGCCCATATCTCCGTAGGGAGGGGAAAAAATATAGGAACTTGTCACGTTATTTCTTCGTGTTCTATTTGAACCCGGGAGATTTCTCACATTTTCCCGGACACCTTGTGTATTCCGTTCACATATTAAAGTCCTCCCCAGTAGGTCATAAAAAAAATGTGTTGGCCAACCTGAAGTCGCCAAATTATATACTTTTTACAATGATGCGCGTAAACAACTTAGCACCCATATGACCCATAATAAATTATTTATTCACATCTAACCAATGAAAATGTAATAGTACAGGTAATAGTTGTTAGGTTCGAATTTACCTTAACTTTCAGATGGCGTTGTTTGGCAACGATGTCTATAATTATTGCTGAACAAAAATAAACTTTATTTCTAAATCTTTGACAATAATGAATAAAATAAAGCATTTGCTTTACCTATCCTTGTTGGATGTTCGTAATTTGTATGTTTATTTCACTTTTGATTCCCGAGAACATCAAGCACTTTTGGTCTTACATCAGGAAATTAAAGGGGTCATCCGGACTACCAAATGTTATGCATTATGGCGATCTAGCGCTTGGTGAACCTATGGATATTGTCAATGCCTTTGCCACACATTTTCAGTCTTGCTACTCGGATCACTCCAATTCGATCATTTCTGGTGCTTTACCTATCGAATTCTCAGCCGTTTTATCTGCTCACGTTTTTACTGTCGATGAAATCAGGGATAAAATAATGTCCCTTGATGTTTCTAAGAGGGCTGGTCCTGACGGCATACCTCCCATACTTTTGAAGAATTGCTGCAGTTCACTCTTGGCCCCTTTAAAAACTCTCTTTCAGAGATGTATGGACACCGGCTGTTTCCCCTCGTCATGGAAATATTCAAATCTAATTCCCATTTACAAGTCTGGCGACAGGACGAAAATAGTTAATTATCGTGGAATCTCTCTGCTGTCTGCTATCCCTAAGCTTCTCGAGTCCATGGTTACAGATGAGATCTTCAACACTTATAAGAACTATATAATACCAGAGCAACATGGTTTCTTTTCAGGGCGATCCACTGCAACTAATCTAGCAGTATATCAGGACTTTCTTTTGACATCTGTTGAGTCTGGTGATCAAGTTGATTGCATTAATACGGACCTTTCTAAGGCATTCGACAGTGTCTGTCATGCTTTATTGCTAAAAAAACTTTGTGATATCGGCATTTCGGGGTACTACCTTGGGTGGATTGAGTCGTATTTGTCTCTGCGTCGTCAACGTGTTGTTGTTTGTGGCTCTGTTTCACGTGAAATTTTTGTAACTTCAGGTGTCCCTCAGGGGTCACATCTCGGACCAGTACTGTTTTTGTTGTTCGTAAATGATGTCATTTCTTGTTTTAAATCGTCACGCTGCCTTCTGTATGCAGACGATTTAAAATTTTTTAATACTGTTTCTGCAGATTCTGATTGCTTGCAGTCTGACCTTGACAGTTTCGTTGTGTGGTGTGAGGCTAATTTTTTAAATATTAATGTTTCCAAGTGTAAGGCTATTACTTTCTATAAACGTCGCAATCCTCTCAGAACGGTGTATAAAATTAAAGACTCGGTCATTGAAAATGTGTCATCGTTAAATGACCTCGGTGTAATATTCGATAGTGGTTTGACATTCAACCAGCATATTGACAATATCGTTCTGAGAGGATTTAGACTACTTGGTTTTATTAAGAGGAACACAAAGCACATCGGCGATACTAAGGCGCTTACTAGTATTTATAGTTGTTTAGTGCGCAGTGTCTTAGAGTATTGTTCAGTCGTGTGGTATCCAAGTTATGCTTGTCACATCAATAGACTCGAAAAAGTTCAAAACAAATTCGTTAAATACCTTTTATACAAACATCACTTTCCGTATCAAAATGTGCCCTATGCGACAAGACTTTTGCTCTGCGGTTTTCAGAGCTTGGAGACTCGGCGAAGGAACGCACATGTGTTGTTTCTGTATAAATTAGTAAATGGGTACATAAATTGTAGCAGTCTGTTGAATTTGATACTATTTTCAATTCCCGGTAGAAACACAAGACAAATACGATTATTTCACGAAAGGTATCACAGGACAAACTACGGCTTAAATGCTTTTGCACACCGTTTAATGTATACATACAATAGATTTTACTCCGACTGCGATGTGTTTCTTATTGGTTTAACCACGTTAAAGGCCATCTTAAAGTTTAAAGTCTAAAGTCTAAGTAATTTGTTTTGGTTTTGATTTTGATTTTAATGTTAGGTATATGTAATATGTAGTATTTTATTAGTATTTGTAAATTTTGTACCATTTAGAAATGTTTTTCTGTAGTGTACTGGCTGCATAAATAAAATAAAATAAATAAATAAATAAAAAAAAATAAGTAAAAGCAATTGCGTAAATTTTATGCATATCACCCATTGTCAATCATATTATACAGTGGTAAAATGTTAAATATTGGCATAAATGGCCAGCATTTGAAGCCATACCTAGATTACAATTTAATATCTCAAAATCTCAATAATAATATTTTAGGTATACGTAAATGAAAACTGCTTTTCGCGTACTCCTGCACGCTTGCTACTCTAGTCGCTACTGCGTGGCAACACGACACGACCAACAAATATTTTCCTAGTAGAATTATCTATTATCTTTGACGCCGCGCCGGGCAAATTTCAACCGCACAAATTTGGCAACGTGGCCGGACACGCGGTCGCTTTTACGGCGAGACTCGCTCGATGGAAGCAGGCTCGAAAAGTCTGCTTCCATAGGAGATACAAATTTTTAACATGGGATGAGTTTTCTATTGTGTACTATAATATTCTTTGATCAGGGTTGAGACGAGACATGCTAATAATTATATGCTTGATGTAACAAATATACTGAGAATTTACTTAAATAAGCCTGGAAAGAAACATTATTAAAACCAGCATAACTATGAGGGAAAATTTGGAGAAATTCTACTGAAAATTCAATTTACTAGCTTTGCAGGAATATATAGAATCCACTCCGAGAATTCCCCAAATAATACTGTTCAATTTGAATGGAAATACGTAAAATAATGTGCGTGACCGCTAAACGATGAAATAATCACGTTATCTGTAAATTTGGACTAAGCCTCTTTCAAATTACATGAATTTGATTAATGAGAGACGCAAATTTTCACCAATAAATCGGTATTTTTACCGAACGGTCACCACAATAATCAAAAATTACTGAATATGTAAGCTAATAAAAAATGTAATATAAGAATGCTAAATTCTTGTTTAAGTCGAATAAGACTAAAAGAAGCATGAACAAATATTAATTATGTATTTAAAAATGAAAGAATTAGTTAAATATACTGCAAGATGAATTAAATATTTGAAGAATAAATATTAGCACTTACCCGTCGAGCGTCGCACAAAGATAAAACGACCTCGCTTCCAAAATTCAAAACAACAAATTAAGCTTTTCGATGTTTTAATTGGATAATTTATATCATGTGACTACCACTATAGGGCACGCGGCGTCAAACCAAAGAAATACCCAATATATACTAAATATAGTAATCTATAGTAAATTAAATGCATAAATTGTAGGTATTAAATAGCGTACTACGCTCTCCAATCACCAACCACATGAGATAAGCCCATTCCTGAATAGATGTCACTACTAAATATAGTAATCTACAGTGAAACAAATCCACAAATTGTAGGCATAAAGCAGCATACCTGTGCTTCTTAAATAATTACTTGCACGAAATATACCCATTCGCGAATAGATGTCACTGGCAACTCAAATTCCAAACATTGAAAATCATTCGTAATTGAACTGAATTTAGTGGAGCAGAATAAGCTAATATTCCGTACAATTTCTCCTCAAAAGTACATTTTACCGATATTTTTGAAAGAGATGAGCATTTAGGGAGTTTTTCTCCTAGAAATTCCCTGTCTACTCTTGGCTCACACTTGACCTAAGAGTACACAAGGTATATGCCTAAGAATACGCATGAAAAAATAAGAACATGACCTCAAATCAAATCCTCATATAAGTTGTGCAGTCCTTATGCCACCAGTTTCCAGAATTACTGCATTTTATCTAGTCTAATGAGCTAAAATATTTATTGCATCCAGGACAAACTGTATTTCCTCAATGTGTATTTTTTTGAGATGACTTTTTTAGATGGATCTGTTTTTTGAGAACTAAAAACATTTCTCTTTTCACTTTGCTTTTTAGTTTTTTTTTTCTTCAGCTACAACTTGATATTTATAGGGAGTGGACGAAAGAATTTCCAATTTTTTAGACTTTTGCGGATGCTTGGCTTTTGGTAAAGGCATGATTATTTTTTGTGTTACTCTTGAATAGAAAAATCCCGTATCATAGTGTGAACAGGGCCAGGGTCGTAGTATAGAGTGTTTTTATCCAAAACTGGACTTCTGGCAAGGTTTCAATCTCTTCCAATATCATTGTGCCCATTCTGGCTATGATCAGGGCTTTGAGTAGGTGTTCTATTTTAGTTCTTTCTTGTGAGTTGTGTTTGATTTTCGTTTTCAAAGTGGCCAGAGATACTAAATCTTCTCCATCATCAGAATAACTTTACTCAAAGTAATTTTCTGGTCCGATATTTTGAACGCGTTCAGCTTAAGCTGCAGGTAAGTGACCTCAGCGGGGGCAAAATTAGCTTCTGCATAAACATGGGGATTGTAAGGGAATATCCCTGTATATTCGAATGATTTCACAGCAATTTGAAGAGTTGCAACTTTCGCATAAGCTGCGTGAAATAGTGCCGATATTTCTTTCACGGTGATCGATCTCCTTTGGTTGTTTACTATCCATTTATCACATTCAGCAGAGAAAGCGCATTTGAGAGGAAGAAAAAGCTTCTATTCAGCGGTTGCATCTTGTGACTGGAGTGCGGGGAAAAGTCAAAAAGAAGTTTCCTCTTGAATATAAAGTTTCTTCTAGAGAGCAGTGAGAAATGTGATTATCCAATATTAGCATTACCGGATCAGTTTCTGTTGGTTTCAATAACTCAGAAAAATGTCGAAGCCAAGTTAAAAATAATTCCTTATTCAGGTATCCCGAATCAGAGATCAGTTCAAGTGTTCCTGGTGGTGCTTCATAGAAAAGCTCCTCCTTCATACGTTTCCTAGCAAAGATCAGACCTTGAGGGACCCAAACACTTCCGGCGCTCATGCATACCACAGCAGTAGTTAGGTGCCCTCGTTCGGTGGAAATAATTTTGAACATGGCCCTCTTTCCCTTAGGGTAGATAACCCGGTCGCGTTCATATTGAATATTCGGTGACCCGAAGCATTTGTTTTCTGATAGACCGTTTTCGTATTATCGAAAAATATGTGACATTGCACTTTGAACCAATTGCACGTGATAAACTGCATTTCTCCAGATTTCGAAATGAAAGTTCATTTCTAGCTTCGAAATTCTGTGCTCAATGATTGCCTGCCATTTTTGTTTCTAAGTTAAATCGGTGTGGAATTCTATTCATATCGGCATATTGAAAGGCTAAGGACCTAACGTCCTCATTCTTAAATCCTAAAACCGAATTTCCAAATCCCGAATAGGATCTGCCAATTCTTTTTCTTAATCTTCCGTGAATATGGGCTTAAATCTACCAAGGCTTGTAGGCACCGTAACCTGTAACAATCAAAAAAAGTAAGAATTATCTTATTGGTTTCACTCTGTAAAAAATTATGCGTAATTTTTTCCTTAGGGTGCATTCATTGATGTTTAGCGACTTTGCAACTGACCTTTTGCTCTCGCCTTTTGCTATTCGTTCAGCTACTTCATTCAATATTTCTTGTGTGAACTTCAACTCCCTCTTACCCTTCCTCTTATATTTTCCCATGTTTACAAATGCATCAGGAAAACTCTTTAAAAAATCGAAAACAATTGATTAGAAAATATAAAAGCTAAGAGTACGCATGGTTAGGTAAGAGGACGCATAATAAGGTGTGCGTGCGTATTCTTTGGGTGCGTACTCTTGTGTGTCTAACAACAATCATAAAGTAACTGACTTCAAAAACCTAACCAACAAACTCAACAAAAATGTAAACGCAGGAATGTGTTGCGCTAGTAGCACTTATTATCATGTTCAATCAAATATTTATAAATCGATATGTGAGAGTCTACGCCTTACTCTAGAGTGCATAAATATTATAAAAAAGGACAATAAAATTAATTTCTCACCGTTAATCTAACAAATTCAATAACGGCCTGCTCTAACTTTCACACTGGTTGCAAATAAACAGCTGAAGTGAAATGTGTCAATGGCAGTATTGCAAAGTGGAAAATATCACTAATGCGTACTCTTAGAGAATGCGTAGTCTTAGGAGATCGTATCCTATTGCCTAAAAACCTACCAAATCACAAAGTTTTCATTTTCAGTCGTTTTCGAGAAAAATGCTAAAAATCTAAATATTACCGGAATGACGCCTGACGCCTCAGTCTTGTTCACTAGCCAAGATTTTTACGCTGAATGCGTCAAAAAAAGTTTGCACTCAAAAAATATCCATGGGAGTAAAATGATCACTGAGTGGTTTTGCCTTAATTTAGTGGAGCGTCATTATTCTCTATCACACAATTATCTAAATTCTAATGTAGCTTTTCATCGCAGACTATAGCACAACTTCAAACTAAGCGAATTGAATTACAACCGCTATTTTTTTGGCGCTTTTTTATAAGAACATATTGTAATGACTCAACCAAGGGGTGCTATATTACGTCCCCTTGAGTTACCCGTTGAGTCAGTCCGAGGCCCAAATAATAGCCTTGAGTTTAATAACTCTATGTATTGACTATATCATTGAACAGTGTTACAATCTTGATAGCTAGGATATTAATTTATGATGATACGCAGCTACATTACATTACCTCCTATGAACTCTAATCAGGTCAGCTGTATTGCTGTCGTGTGCAATCGTATGCAGTTTATAAACGGTGTTATCATAATATTTAAAAGCTCCGATATCCTGTCGATGATATACTTATACCGTTACAATATTAAAAATAACAGACAATGAAAATAATTGAAAATTACGTAAGTATCCACTGAATCTCGTAACCCCGCTCTCCCCTAGACATTATACGTTTAGTTTTAAAAGAGATTATTTCGAGAAAACATTTTGATCAATCAGATGTGATGATGATTTTATTATTTCAAATGAGTCACCCTGTATTTTATGACAAATTTGTAATAATACATGGACACCTAAGTACCTATAATACATACCTAGGTACCTATTATACATCATCT
Source organism: Pissodes strobi (assembly GCA_016904865.1). Taxonomy (NCBI): domain Eukaryota; kingdom Metazoa; phylum Arthropoda; class Insecta; order Coleoptera; family Curculionidae; genus Pissodes; species Pissodes strobi. The sequence continues at coordinate 24,404 of MU183768.1, forward strand.
TCTTTGTTCATAGAATATTTTTTCATGCTTTGTCATATACTATCACCCCTTAAAATATTGTAAAATAATTTTTTCCACATCCAGTTTAATATATTGCGTATTCCTATTTCGAACCGTTTCAGAAATATTCAGGAATTGATAGATATGGTTGAAAAAGCACCATATTGATTAAACCGTAGTACCCTAACTATAAAACTACTTAAAATAATTGGTGGTTTTTTAAATAAAATGCATTTATGTACTTACTTTTTCTTAAGTGTTTTGATCATACATTATATCGAGTGGCACAAAAGAGGCATCTCCTTGTAGAACGTTAATTTAACCATAACTCTGTTATCTTAAATTATTATCAGCGTTTCTAAAATGTATAATGTGTAGGGTTATTGACAATAGATAACACTTTTATGTGCAAAGTAAGAAAAACGATTAGATTAAGAAAGTTCTAGGATTCCTCTCAAAGCGTCTGAATTTAATATCAGGAGCAACAAATAAAGCTCGTAAAGCTGTCAGAAGTGCCCAACCTGGTTCACCCAATATATTGTTCCAAATTGGGGATTCTATGTAAAATTTTGAGTATATTTCATGTAATAGATATGTTATTCCTAAGCCCAACTCTTTTCGAGCGATTGGCGATTGAAAAACGCACTTTCAATATATTTTCTACCGATCGCATATATAATAAATTGAAATTAAATAAAAGTTCCTTTCTCGGGAATCAAACCCGAGGCGAGCGCTAGTATAATCCCAAAGACCGAGCCACATACCAACGTGCTACGAGACACATTTATACATTCCGTACATCGATTTGTTACTCAGCTCAATTTCATTGGTCAGATTCGACTTTAAAACCAATGAGAGTTCCAGCGTATGGAATGCAAATCGGTGACATACGCGCATACGGAATGTATTTTTAAGGTTTTATGGATTTTGGATATTCCCTGGGTTGGTTTTGGTTAGTTGTTGGCTTTGCTCCCGAAGCGAGCGGAGGGCAATGCATAAGGAGTATGTATAAGTGCTCCCGGCACCGGTATCCGTATATATCCCGGTAGATTTATTTACCGATATTTGTTAGAATAGAAGTATTTTGTTATGTGTCTTAAAACATTCAAACACCATGCATTGCCATCCGCTTGCTTCTTCACTCCGGAAGCAAAGCCCACAAAACCAAGCTAACCCAATACATGCCCAACTCCAGAAAAGCTTTACGCGTTTGACACCGATTTACATTCCGCACACAGATTTCGCACTCGAACTTCAATTGGTTTTAAACTCGAATCTGACCAATGAAATTGCGCGGAATGTATAAATGCCTACGGGACCTTCGACATAATTTAGTTGAAAGCTTGTCGACAAGCGTGCGGTGCGCGCGTACCTAATGCAATTTGCAGGCCTGTAGGCCATTCTCGATTTCCCTTTTGTGCTGACGAAATTTCACTTCTGGTGTGTGGTTCATAAGCACACTCGTGTTTTTAGTTGTTGTTAGTTTAAATGTCTTGCTATAGATTCACTTCGATGACTTTAATCCTAACTTCGAGGTCCTATTTTCACTGAGGTTCCAGTAGACCTAGCTAATATATATTTATTTATTCCAGATGCGCCACTCCCAGGAATCTAAGGGGAAAACGCATAATGAACCTCAACCATTTGGACTTGCAAGCTTGCTACCCGGATATCTACGGCAAAACATCACATAGAGTAACCATAGTAGTCTTGATGACGGCTGTGATATTCCTTATGGGATTGATCTTCTATCTAATTAGATACCCGAAGAGTTGGATAAGCCCGAGCCAGATCGGCATCGGTCCCAATTCCCCCTACAGTCCTGCGCCACAAGAGGACGTTAGATACTGATGAGTATGTTAATTGCATGCTTGTATTAAAGGGAACAATTATTGTTGTTAAATTCAATT